>JAPQNM010000017.1:2235811-2268311 GCA_029783475.1 Metacarcinus magister | reverse complement strand
GGTAATTGCACCCATCTTGGAGGTGGCTCTATTGGCATTCCATCTCTCCTGCCAAACTACAAGAATAGCAGCTCGAATTGTGGGAAACAGGTCTCTGTGAGGGACGGGGCAGGTAGTGACTTGACGTGAGGCGCCAGTCTTAGCTAGCTCATCTGCCTTCTCGTTCCCTTTAACAGAGACATGGGCTGGTACCCAACAAAAAGAAATTCTGTGCCCACGACGGGCTGCTAGTACGAGCCAGTTGAAAATTTCTGAGACTATTGGATGTGCGTTATTAAAATCCTCAAGGGCTGACAAAGCTGCTCTGGAGTCTGAAAAAATAACAAAACCTCCAACATTCAAGGTAAAAAGAGATTTTATCGCTACTAAAATGGCCCACAGCTCTGCGGTAAAAATTGATGTAAAGGGGGGTAGACTGCCGCACCGGGTAAAATCAGGGAAGACAGCTCCAAATCCGACGCCTGCATCGGATTTGGAGCCGTCAGTAAAAATGGGCGTGCAACCCTCATGTACGGAGGCATGATCGGTGAACAAAGTCCTCGCAGCATGCTCCGACATAGCACTCTTGTTAGCCGGCATGTAACGGCAATACGATACTGCCAGCCGCTTCCACGGCGGGACATGCAATAATCGTGGGACAGCTATGGCAGGGCGAGGAAGGGACAACTCTTCAAGGACGCCACGAGCCCGAAAGCTAAAAGGCTGTTGTTGTTGCTGACTGAAGACTGAACAGTTGTACTGTAACCTCACCAGTTATCTCAGTTGTTCACTTCTCTTTTCTTAAACACTGATTTAAATATTCAGCAAACAGTATTTGCAGTAACAAGCCAGTAAAAATTTTCTAGAAATGTATTTTCTTGACCATTAATTATTTCTCTTATTTACATTTAGCATAGTTTGTTTTTAATCAATTTATTTTACCTGGAGGCGTCACACCAATGTACCAATAAATACAACGACATACAAAGCGGCAATGAGAGAGAGGGAGAGAGAAAATAAATTATTGAATTCAATCAATCAATCAATCAATAAATCAATAAATAGATAAATACATAAAAATAATAAAGACAAAAAATAGTGCTGCAGGAAAAGCAAGGTAGCCAATAATCCAAATTACAAAACAACAAACAATAACATTAAATATAGGAACTTAGACGGAGACATGAAAACAATATGCTTAGTACAAATTTACAGCAAGAAGTTGTAATTAACAACACAGTAATATTACATTATCTAGGCGCGACGGGTCAGCGGGGCATCCTCAGCACCCACCAAACATGGGTCCCGAATGAGTATAGTATCCAGATTGTCATCTGATAGTAGATGCCGGCAGATCTCAACCAGTGGGCGGTCCCTGTGAGGATCCTGAACCACAGGATAGTGTAGACAGTAATGTTGGAGATTAATACAGTTAGGGGCGTCACACAGCCGACAGGAGGTGAAGTGAGAGGCGTCCGCAAGTCCAGCGACTTCCCACACTGGTTTGTAGCCGAGGCGTTGGATGAGAGTACGTGTATCCGATGGTGACGGCTGCGGGGCATGATGAAGGCAGGTGCGAGAGTCATGACTCTCAGAACAAAAGGCACGCACACTTCTCGGGAGCCGAACAATAACGTGAAATGTGCCCAATGCTTCAGCACTTATAGCAGGAAGGCTTGTCATTTTCCAGCCAGCGAAATTCATAAGGCGGAAGACACGAAAGAAAACTAAAGGATACAGAGGGCGGAGGAGGCTCTTGCAGATTCCAAGTCACCACAATCCTGTTGATAGACTTACCGTTCTGGTAGAATCACCGAGCGGAGTAAACACCATCTATTTCCTTGCTGAGTGAGGGGTCAACACCAATCGGATAACGGGTAAGTAGGTAGGACGGTAGCTTTTTTTTTCATTAAAAGGGTACTGGTTAAGGGAAAACAAAATACGTAGCAAAAAAAGAGGATCAAGCTTGTCGCCAGATCCTATAAAGAGGACAGTAGGAGAAAAGAAGCAAAGGGTGCAGGTCCAGTTAACATTAGGTGTGTCTTGGCACTCCTCTTTTGAAAGAGTTCAAGGTCATAGGCAGGTGGAAAAGCAGACAAAGGAAGAGAGTTCCAGAGCTTACCAGTGTCAGGGCGGTGGCCTAGTGGCTAGCGGTCGGGCATACCAACTCAGGGTCCCGCGTTCGAGCCCCAGCACGTGTAGGCCACTTTTCTTTGCTAATACCGCCGAGTGGCCTAAGATCACCCACATGCTGCCAGAACACTATCCTCGACGGGACTGCAAAGCTATATGCGCGACGAGCTTCCGCTGACAGCATGAACCTCTCTATATGAAACGAGGTAGCAATTAAAAAATCTAACCCGCGCTACTAACGTGCGGAGGCCGACCCCTTAAGGCCGATAGTTATCTAGAAGGTTATGTCGAATAGATAGTTGTAGAAATTGAGTTATTGAGGCATTGAACAGAACCAGGTTTGCTCTGCCCCAATAAGAAACTAGTGAAAGATCAGAAGTTAGGTGTCCTATAGCATCTCGCCTTGAATCACTTAATTCTTGTTGAGTTGGGCGTCTGGTGTACGACGTTGAAAAATGCAAGGTGGTGTCATCAGCATAGAAGTGGATAGGGTATTAAGTTAGATTTAGGAGATCATTGATAAATAATAGAAAGAGAGTGGGTGATAGGACAGAACTCTGAGAAACACCACTGTTGATAGTCTTAGGGGAAAAGCAGTGACCGTCCATTACAGCAGCAATAGAATGGTCAGAAAGGAAACTGGAGATGAAGGTACAGAGAGAAGGATAGAATCCGTAGGAGGGTAGTTTAGAAATTAAAGATTTATGCCAGACTCTATCGAAGGCTTTCGATATGTCAAGGCCGACAGCAAAGGTTTCACCGAAGTCCCTAAAAGAGGATGACCAAGATTCAGTTAGGAAAGCAAGAAGATCACAGGTAGACCGGCCTTTCCTAAAACCATACTGTCAATCAGAGAGAAGGTTGTGAGCTTTAGAAAGGCAGGAACTTAAAGCTTTTGGGCGATAGTTTGAAGGATTGGAGCGGTCACCCTTTTTAGGGGCAGGTTGAATGTGAGTAAACTTCTAGCGAGACGGATAGGTAGAAGTAGAAAGAGTTTGACCAGGCAGGGAATGAGCTCGGAAGCACAGTTCTTGAGAGCAACAGGAGAGACTCCACCCGGATGGTAGGCCTTCTGAGAATCAAGGCCAGAGAGAGCATGGAAAACGTCATAATGAAGAATTAAAATTTTAGGGATGAAGTAGTCAGAGGGTGGAGGAGTTGCATAGTATCATCCAAAGTAGAGTTGGTAGCAAAGGTTTCGGCAAAGAGTTCAGCTTTAGAGAAAGAAGAGACATCTGTCGAGCCGTCTGGTTGAAGTGAAGGAGGGAAAGACGAAGAAGTAAAATTGTTGAAGATATTATTGGCTAGAAGCCAGAAATCACGAGAATAGTTAGAACTGGAAAGATTTTGAAATTTTTTATTGACGAAAGAGTTTTTAGTAAGTTGGAAAATAGATTTGTCATGATTACGGACAGACATATAAAAGGCATGAGTTTCAGCAGATGGATGGCTACGGTACCGTTTGTGAGCCGCCTCTCTATCATTAACAGCACGAGAACAAACAGAGTTAATTGATTGATTGATTGATTGGTGACAATAGATCATGGTACCGCAACATCGAGGTCATTTGGCACCGTACTAAAAACACTAAAAATTAAAAAGCTACATAAAAGCTACATAAAAAGAAAAATAAATCTACAGGAGGTGGAGAAAGCCACGTTCCTGTAGGAATTTTAACACTTCATGTCCCGGGGAGAGTGCCTCCTCCCCCAGCACCAGATAGAGAGAAAGAAACTCCCATCTCTGCCCCGACACTGGGCGAGGTACTGCTCTCGCAATTCCCTCAGGCTGGGGTTCTCGACCAGCAAGTGCCGCACAGTCAGGGGAACTAAGCAATCATCACAATAAGGCTCAACTCCCCGGGACATGAGGAAACCGTGGGTGAGGCGGGTATGGCCCGTCCGTAGACGGGCCAATGCTGTTTCACGGCAGCAGCCTCGGACGTGCCCATAAGACCAGGGGCTCACAGCCCTTGCGGTAATTGCACCCATCTTGGAGGTGGCTCTATTGGCATTCCATCTCTCTTGCCAAACTACATGAATAGCAGCTCGAATTGTGGGAAACAGGTCTCTGTGAGGGACGGGGCAGGTAGTGACTTGACAAGAGGCGCCAGTCTTAGTTAGCTCATCTGCCTTCTCGTTCCCTTTCACAGAGACATGGGCTGGTACCCAACAAAAAGAAATTCTGTGCCCACAACGGGCTGCTAGTACGAGCTAGTTGAAAATTTCTGAGACTATTGGGTGTGCGTTATTAAAATCCTCAAGGGCTGACAAAGCTGCTCTGGAGTCTGAAAAAATAACAAAACCCCCAACATTCAAGGTAAAAAGAGATTTTATCGCTACTAAAATGGACTACAGCTCTGCGGTAAAAAATAATGTACAGGGGGGTAGACTGCCGCACCGGGTAAAATCAGGGAAGACAGCTCCAAATCCGACGCCTGCATCGGATTTGGAGCCGTCAGTAAAAATGGGCGTGCAACCCTCATGTACGGAGGCATGATCGGTGAACAAAGTCCTCGCAGCATGCTCCGACATAGCACTCTTGTTAGCCGGCATGTAACGGCAATACGATACTGTCAGCCGCTTCTACGGCGGGACATGCAATAATCGTGGGACAGCTATGGCAGGGCGAGGAAGGGACAATTCTTCAAGGATGCCACGAGCCCAAAAGCCAAAAGGCTGTGGGAAGTGCGGGTGCTGGGTGAAAGTGGCGTCCCGTGAAGTGTCCGTCACAGCACTGTAAGTAGGATCACCATAGAGACTTTGGCATCTGAACCACAAACGTGCCATCTGAGTCTGACGGTGAAGATCGAGGGGTAACACTCCTGTATCTACGAGCAGACTGGGGATTGGGCAAGACCGAAAGGCCCCCGTCGCCAGTCTGATTCCACCGTGATGTACAGAGTCGAGAGTACGAAGGCGATAGGATTTGGGAACCGTAATCTAACTTCGACAGAACGAAACAGTGATATAAACGGAAGCGAATGGTGAGGTCAGCTCCCCAAGACACATGGAAAAGAAAACGGAGCAGGGACATCCGCCGCTGGCAAGCAGCTTTCAGGTCCCGCAGGTGTGGCAACCATGTAAGGCGTCTGTCAAGTATTAAGCCCAAGAATCGAGTCGTTTCAACGACTGGCAGTCTCCTGCCATAGAGGTATAAGTCTGGATCCCTAAACTCACCTCTGCTTCGAGAGAAAAACATAGCAACTGTCTTTGTGGGGGAAAAGTTAAAACCATGACTATCGGCCCAACGGGTGACCCGGCCAAGAGCCAACTGGATGTGTCGCTTGGCCACATCGAGATGAGAGGAAGCGTAGGAGAGGGAAAAGTCATCAGCGTATAGCGTGCATCGAAAGTCCCGGTGGACGCACTCGGTGATGCTATTGATGGGAACGCTGAATAGAGTGACACTAAGGACACTACCTTTGGGGACTCCTTCTTCTGGGTCAAAAGAGCTTGAAAGAGCAGTGCCCACCCTCACCCTAAAAGTACGGTCCTGTAAAAAAGACCGGAGGAACAGAGGGAGGTGACCCCTGAGTCCAACCGTATGGAGAGCTCGTAGAATGCCATACCTCCAGGTGGTGTCGTATGCCTTTTCAAGGTCGAAAAAGACGCTCACAACCCGCTGCCTGCAAGCAAAAGCTTGGCAGATAGTTTTTTCTAATCGCAGAAGAGCGTCTAAAGTAGAGCGAGATCGACGAAAACCACACTGTACTGCCGAAAGATGGCCACCCTTCTCAAGGAACCAGACTAGACGAGTGTTAACCATCTTCTCCAAAACTTTAATCATACAAACGGTAAGGGCAATGGGTCGATAGTTAAGTGGGAGTGAGGCGTCCTTTCCAGGCTTGGGGATTGGGATGACTATAGCAGACTTCCAGGAGGGGGGTACGTATCCGTCACTCCACATCCTATTAAATAATCCTAGGAGGAAGGACAGTGATCCAGAATTTAGGTGACGGATCTTTGAGTATGTAATGTTATCTGCGCCTGGGGAAGAGTCATTACATAGAGACAAAGCTGAACGCAGTTCCGGTGGAGAGTAAGGGACATTGTAGTTTTCACCCCCACGAGATGAAAAGTCTAGTTGGCGAGCCTCGTCTGCCTCAAACTGGCGACGCACTGCTGGAGATCTCGAGGCCCGGCTGGACACCAAAGAAAAGGTCTCAGCGAGTGTGTTGGCTACCGCCTGGCTGTCAGATACCTTATCCCCGTTGACATGGAGGACCGGAGGCGGGCCTGGAGCCTTCCGCACGCGCTTGAATACCTGCGACATATGTGTCTGCACGTTCAATGTGGAGACAAAAGATGCAAGGGACTTACGGCGAGCATCCTTGAGGACTCGACGAGCCTTAGCTCTAGCCAGTCTGTATTGTCTCCGGAAAAATTCTGTTTTGTGTCGACGGTACCTACCAAAAGCTCGACGACGCTCTGTCACTGCCTGTCTACACTCATCAGACCACCAGGGGACCGGTCGGCGCTTGGTAAATCCTGTGGTCTGAGGGATGGAAAGCTCACCAGCTCGCTGGAGTATAGATGTAAAATACTCGACAGCACTGTCTATGTTTAGAAACTCATCAACCTCGCAGTCAACTATGGCAAGTTGTTTAAAAAGTCCCCAGTCAGCACGGTCCAGCCGCCAGCGGGGGACACGGGGTAAGGGGAGGACGTCGGGAGAAGAAAGGAGTATAGGATAGTGGTCACTCCCACAAAGATCTCCTGTGACGCTCCATGTGAAGTCAAGTAGGGTGTCGGGAGAACACAATAATAAATCTAGGGCCGAGGTGGTGTCTGTCTGGATGTGGTAGTGTGTATGGTCACCGGTGTTAAAAATACCTTTATCTAAGGCTTCAACCACAGCGGCAATCATTGCTCCCCTGGGGTTGATAAGTGTATCTCCCCACAGGGTGTGCCGACCATTAAAATCTCCTAAAACAATATACGGGGAAGGCAATTGCTGGACTAGGGAAACGAAGTCCTCTCTGTCTACTGGAGATTTGGGAGGGAGGTATAAAGAGCATACAGTGTAAGTTCTCCTGAGGTGGAGCTGGACAGCCACCAGCTGCAGGGGGGATACAATATTAAAAGAGGTAAAAGCAATGCCTCGTGAGTTATCTAAAAAAATTGCTGTTCCACCATGATGACCTTGCGCGCGATCATGAGGAGAGTAAAAGCCAGAGTAACCCCTGGGTGAAGGATGGGAGGCGAACCAATCATAGTCTCCTGCAGACAGACTCAGACCGGCTGGTGTCCCCGCAGGAGTAGACTGAGCTCCTCCCAATTCCCTCTCAACCCACGAAGGTTCCACTGTAAAATATTAAAAGTATTAAAATTAACGGTGCGTGGGGAGGCCCCTAGAGGAGACCCTCCCAACACCAGTATCCTTCTTGCTCTTACCCTGCCTAATGGCAGTGGCTAGAGCAGTGGAGGCAGTGGACAATCGCCTTGCAGTCTTTCCTAGCCCAGTGGCCAGTGAGGTGGCCACAGCAGCAGGAGCAGTGATGACGGCGTGAGCCGACACCGGGGTAGGAGTGACGGCCGGAGCCGACATCAAGGCGGGAGTAACGGCCGTAGCCGACACAGGGGCGGGAGTAACGGCCAGAGCCGTCACCGGGGCAGGAGTGTTGGTCGAAGTCAACACCGAGGTGGGAGTGACGGTCGGAGCCGACACCAGGGAAGGAGTGACGACCGGGGCCGATACCGGGGTGGAAGTGACGGCCGGAGCCGACACCGGGGTGGGAGTGACGGCCGGAGCCGACACCGGGGTGGGAGTGACGGCCGGAGCCGACACCGGGGTGGGAGTGACGGCCGGAGCCGACACCGGGGCGGTAGTGATGGCCGGAGCCGACACCGGGGCGGGAATGACGGCCAGAGCCGACACCGGGGAGGTAGTGACGGCCAGAGCCGACACTGGGGTAGAAGTGACGGCCGGAGCCGACACTGGTGGGGGCCTTCGAAGCCCACCAGTGGGTATAGAGGATCGTGCCTCCTTAGGAAGGGGCACCTCCTCGAGGGATTCCTCACTTCTGCTACCCTTATGGTGTGATGGCGTAGCAGTAGGGGCCTGAGTGAGTTCCTCTGACAATTCCATAGAGGTAGAGGGCAGAGCAGCAGGAGCAACAGCATTTTTATGGGAATCATTTTGTGGCTTAGCCACTTGGTGCACTGTAGCAGTCGTTTTGCGGAGTTGATGTCTATTTGGGAGCGAGGAAAGCATAGTTGCATAAATCACTCCTGGACGTATATGCGTAGTAAGAACTCTATGCTTTGCCTCGGCAAAATCAATTTTCTCCGTGGTCCTGATGGAGAGTACTTCCCTCTCAAATCTGTAGCGGTCGCAGTCTTTTGAGTAAGCTGGGTGAGGTCCGTGGCAGTTAAAACAGGAGATAGGACCAGGGCAGTTCGTGCCATCGTGATCCGTCGTACCACAGGACGGACACACCACCGGGAGGCCATCTTGCAACCTACGGCAGGAACGACTGACATGTCCGATTGCCTGACAGTGATAGCATCGCCTAGGGGACGGTATGTATGCTTTTACTGGGCGGCGGAGCCACGCCAGTTTGACAACTTCAGGCAGCTTGAGTCGGTCGAAAGTGAGAAAGAGGGTAGGGGTGGGAACAAGAATTCCATTAACTTTCTTTTGTAGACGATCAACTCCTACAACACCCTGATCACTTAGTTCGTGTAGAAGCTTTTCGTTTGAGTAGCGCATGACGTCACGAGAAAAGATGAACCCCTTACACTGGTTGAGGGTTGCGTGTTGAGTACACACTACCTACGTTCCAGGGAAATAAGAGATCGCTCTGAGGCGAGCACTCTCTTCCGGGGACGACACCTCCACTAGGAGACTACCATCCCTTTGGGATTGATTGATTGATTGGTGACAATAGATCATGGTGCCGCAACATCGAGGTCATTTGGCACCGTACTAAAAACACTAAAAATTAAAAAGCTACTTAAATACTACATAAAAAGAAAAATAAATCTACAGGAGGTGGAGAAAGCCACTTTCCTGTAGGAATTTTAACACTTCATGTCCCGGGGAGAGTGCCTCCTCCCCCAGCACCAGAGAGAGAGAGAAACTCCCATCTCTGCCCCGACACTGGGAGAGGTACTGCTCTCGCAATTCCCTCAGACTGGGGCACTCGACCAGCAAGTGCCGCACAGTCAGGGGAACTAAGCAATCATCACAATAGGGCTCAACTCCCCGGGACATGAGGAAACCGTGGGTGAGGCGGGTATGGCCCGTCCGTAGACGGGCTAATGCTGTCTCACGGCAGCGGCCTCGGACGTGCGCATAAGACCAGGGGCTCACAGCCCTTGCGGTAATTGCACCCATCTTGGAGGTAGCTCTATTGGCATTCCATCTCTCTTGCCAAACTACAACAATAGCAGCTCGAATTGTGGGAAACAGATCTCTGTGAGGGACGGGGCAGGTAGTGACTTGACGTGAGGCGCCAGTCTTAGTTAGCTCATCTGCCTTCTCGTTCCCTTTCACAGAGACATGGGCTGGTACCCAACAAAAAGAAATTCTGTGCCCACGACGGGCTGCTAGTACGAGCTAGTTGAAAATTTCTGAGACTATTGGATGTGCGTTATTAAAATCCTCAATGGCTGACAAAGCTGCTCTGGAGTCTGAAAAAATAACAAAACCTCCAACATTCAAGGTAAAAAGAGATTTTATCGCTACTAAAATGGCCTACAGCTCTGCGGTAAAAATTGATGTACCGGGGGGTAGACTGCCGCACCGGGTAAAATCAGGGAAGACAGCTCCAAATCCGACGCCTTCATCGGATTTGGAGCCGTCAGTAAAAATGGGCGTGCAACCCTCATGTACGGAGGCATGATCGGTGAACAAAGTCCTCGCAGCATGCTTCGACATAGCACTCTTGTTAGCCGGCATGTAACGGCAATACGATGCTGCCAGCCGCTTCCACGGCGGGACATGCAATAATCGTGGGACAGCTATGGCAGAGCGAGGAAGGGACAACTCTTCAATCACGCCACGAGCCCGAAAGCCAAAAGGCTGTGGGAAGTGCGGGTGCTGGGTGAAAGTGGCGTCCCGTGAAGTGTCCGTCACAGCACTGTAAGTGGGATCACCATAGAGACTTTGGCATCTGAACCACAAACGTGCCATCTGAGTCTGACGGTGAAGATCGAGGGGTAACACTCCTGCATCTACGAGTAGACTGGGGATTGGGCAAGACCGAAAGGCGCCCGTCGCCAGTCTGATTCCACCGAGAGTACGAAGGCGAGGGGATGTGGCTGAAGCGTAGACTTGGGAACCGTAATCTAACTTCGACAGAACGAAACAGTGATATAAACGGAGGAGAATGGTGCGGTCAGCTCCCCAAGACACATGGGAAAGAAAACGGAGCAGGTACATCCGCCGCTGACAAGCAGCTTTCAGGTCCCGCAGGTGTGGCAACCATGTAAGGCGTCTGTCAAGTATTAAGCCCAAGAATCGAGTCGTTTCAACTACTGGCAGTCTTCTGCCATAGAGGTATAGGTCTGGATCCCTAAAATCACCTCTGCTTTGAGAGAAAAGCATAGCAACCGTCTTTGTGCGGGAAAAGTTAAAACCATGACTATCGGCCCAACGGGTGACCCGGCCAAGAGCCAACTGGATGTGTCGCTCGGCCACATCGAGACGAGAGGAAGCGTAGGAGAGGGAAAAGTCATCAGCGTATAGCGTGCATCGAAAGTCCCGGTGGACGCACTCGGTGATGCTATTGATGGCAACGCTGAATAGAGTGACACTGAGGACACTACCTTGTGGGACTCCTTCTTCTTGCTCAAAAGAGCTAGAAAGAGCAGTGCCCACCCTCACCCTAAAAGTACGGTCCTGTAAAAAAGATCGGAGGAACAGAGGGAGGTGACCCCTGAGTCCAACCGTATGGAGAGCTCGTAGAATGCCATACCTCCAGGTGGTGTCGTATGCCTTTTCAAGGTCGAAAAAGACGCTCACAACCCGCTGCCTGCAAGCAAAAGCTTGGCAGATAGTTTTTTCTAATCGCAGAAGAGCGTCTAAAGTAGAGCGAGATCGACGAAAACCACACTGTACTGCCGAAAGATGGCCACCCTTCTCAAGGAACCAGACTAGACGAGTGTTAACCATCTTCTCCAAAACTTTAATCATGGAAACGGTAAGGGCAATGGGTCGATAGCTAAGGGGGAGTGAGGCGTCCTTTCCAGGCTTGGGGATTGGTATGACTATAGCAGACTTCCAGGAGGGGGGTACGTATCCGTCACTCCACATCCTATTAAATAATCCTAGAATAATCCAGAATTTAGGTGACGGATCATTGAGTATGTAATGTTATTTGCCCCTGGGGAAGAGTCCTTACACGAAGATAAAGCTGAACGCAGTTCCGGTGGAGAGTAAGGGACATTGTAGTTTTCACCCCCACGAGATGAAAAGTCTAGTTGGCGAGCCTCGTCTGCCTCAAACTGGCGACGCACTGCTGGAGATCTCGAGGCCCGGCTGGACACCAAAGAAAAAGTCTCAGCGAGTGTGTTGGCAACCGCCTGGCTGTTAGATACCTTATCTCCGTTGACATGGAGGACCGGAGGCGGGCCTGGAGAGAACTTTCCTGCTATCTTCCGCACGCGCTTGAATACCTGCGACATATGTGTCTGCACGTTCAATGTGGAGACAAAAGATGCAAGGGACTTACGGCGAGCATCCTTGAGGACTCGACGAGCCTTAGCTCTAGCCAGTCTGTATTGTCCCCGGAAAAATTCTGTTTTGTGTCGACGGTACCTACCAAAAGCTCGACGACGCTCTGTCATTGCCTGTCTACACTCATCAGACCACCAGGGGACCGGTCGGCGCTTGGTAAACCCTGTGGTCTGAGGGATGGAAAGCTCACCAGCTCCCTGGAGTATAGATGTAAAATACTCGACAGCGCTGTCTATGTCTAAAAACTCATCAACCTCGCAGTCAAATATAGCAAGTTGTTTAAAAAGTCCCCAGTCAGCGCGGTCTAGCCGCCAGCGGGGGACACGGGGTATCCCTTTGGGAGGAGACCTTAGGTTCGCGTCCACAAACTTTAATGAGTGTTCGATGTACGTCAAATATGTCAAGATCCATAACCGACACACCATCAAGAGACTTGATAACAAGGAACTGTTCGTAAGATGCCGGCTCGAAAGTACCTGGTAGAGTCTGAATGAGAGGGCCTGAAAAGTCCTTCTGTGCGTTAACGCGTCTTTGTTTTCGAGGCTTATAATTAAACATACGCAGCTATTGCTTGGGAGTGAGGTGGCGGCCGCGGAACCGTTGCGGTGCCCACCAGACAGCAGCCGCTTGACCCTAGCCAACGCATGACCAGCCGATTGATCCAGTGGGGCCCAACTGGACCACCCGTCTTACCCCAACTCCCCCACCAAAGGAGTGTGTTGTCCACCGCAGGGAACTACCTCCTGCCCCGCGGTGGACTCAACTCCCAGATGAGGGAGCGCGGGGAGTAAACAGGACGCCATGCACGGCAAACACGCTGGGAGGCTTAGTCCTGCCCTAGATGTAGACGGGTAAGGACGAGCAACATCACCGGTAGGCCTCCTCTACCAGTTATGAAGGGGGAGTGCTTGGTCCATGAGGCCGACGGACACCAACCCTACAGAGACGGACAGGGCCTCGCAGGAGGGGGCGCCGCCGACCACGCTTCAAGCCCCGCCACCACATCAAGGTGACTCCCCACGGCGGGGAAACAGAGTTAAACCAGGGCTTTTTAGTTTTAGTATTAGAGGAAGTATGACGAATGTATAACTCCATGCCAGAGATAATCACCTCTATTATGCGGTCGGCACAAAGAGAAGGATCTGTGACATGGAAGCAATAATCATCCCAAGGAAAATCAGACTTGTTCACCAGGTTGGTCAGTGAAAGCCAAGCTGGTGGTGAACACATAAATCCCCTAAAATGTAGATCTCAACATAAAGAAAGTGAGATACGATGTACTCCACTTTGGAAGTCAAATAGTCAAAAAAAATTTTACTTAGTTAGAGGAATTAGACACTGATGTATTTAGTTAGAGAGTGACATTGAAGTCTTAGCCAGATGGTAGAAAATTCTGAAGATTCAAGTTTGTGGGCACGTGAGCAAGTAATGTGGTTACGCACATATGCGTAACAGCCAGCTTTGGATTGCAAATGAGGATAGAGAAAGTAGGAGGTTACAGAGAAGAGGCTGCTGTCAGTAGTCACAGACAACGGTGTTTCAGATGGGAAGAGAAGATGAGGTTTAGTGGAGGAGAGATGGTGTTCCAAAGATTGGAAATTAGATCTAAGGCCACGAATGTTGCACAAATCAAGAGAAAAAGTATTAGAGGAAGTGTCAAGACACCCAAGGTCGTTATCAAAGGAGCAATTCGACCTGGGGACATTTGTGGTCCCCTCCCCAAATGGGGACTCCGAGTCTGGCTTTAAGTTGAAGAGAGTGTACAAGTGTAAGGTGTACGTAATGTTATGTAGCTAGTAGTAGAAATTCTCTTTAGAGGACAAGCTGCTGTTGCTCTCATATATGTAAATGAGACACTAAGGCAGGGGTCGGCAACCTCTGGCCCGCGGGCCAGATCCGGCCCGTAGAGTCAGAACTCATGGCCCGTCACCTTGCTTGATATTTATATAACAATTCGGCCTACAACAGTGTCAGGGCCGAGGTGACTACCAATTAATATTATCTTTTTATAGAGTTGTGGGGAAGAAAAATCATGGAGTATGATACCCCGAATATATTTACACACACACAAATAGCAAACAATAGGCTAGAAGCCAAAATAAATCACCAACGACGAACTGCTCGTAAACAATTACCAGAGCAGGGGTATGACACCCAAATAACTCCCTGTACAGCTGTTTTGAGGGTGAGATGCGTGACAGCAAAACTCGGCAACGTAGATTGCTCCTCAGACAGCAGGAAGTGTCGATTGGTGTAGGTACAGTTGAAGGGCACACTGGAAGGGAGCCCAAGTCTCCAGAAATGCCTTCGGAATGTTGAGAACCAGCAGCAGGTGATGAGGTGTTGTCAGGTGTGAGAGCTGAGGCGTTCTGTCCTTCTCCAAGCCGGTGGCGTGGAGCTTGGCTCGGTTAGACTACCCCCCTACCCCTGGACAAGGGGGTAGGGTAGTGGCGGGGAAAGGTGGTGAACAAGCGCCGGCAGACGAGAGTGGTAGTTCAACCACTAATTAGGGGAAGACGAGGCAGGTGCAGTTCCTCACACATGCCCCCACTAAAACATCTGCTGCACAGCTGATGTCGAAGAACTGCAGCTGACCAGGAGACATAAACAAACTTATAATACTTGAGTGCAGGAAACAAAACTTGTAAAAAAAACTGGAGTGCAGGAAAACAAAATAAAGAAAAGCTATTGCCGGCTGAGAAGGTCGGCTCCAATGTTGTCCGTCCCGGCAACATGAACAACCCTAAATTTATAGGGTTGAAGATCTAAAGCCCATCGTAGTATTCTATCATTTTTACCTTTGAATTTCTGAAGGTATATTAGAGGCTTGTGGTCTACTTCAAGGATAAATTCCTTACCTCGAAGATAGAAGTCAAACCTATGAATGCCGAACACGATGGCCAGGCATTCCCTCTCGATGGTAGAGTATCGTCGTTCTCGATCAAGTAGTTTCCGGCTGGCGTAAGAGATTGGATGTGGACGATCATCATGGTACTGAAGCAGTACAGCACCTAATCCATAGTTTGAAGCATCGGTACGTAGGACGAAGGTCTGGCTGGGTTCCGGAAGACGCAGAATAGGTCCCGAAGTCAAGGCTTGCTTCAGCAGCTTGAACCGTTCAAGCAGATCTTCAGTCCACTGGAGGGGATCCCGTACCGGCTTCTTCAACAAGTCAGAGAGGGGGCCGGTAAGCTCAGAGGCCTGAGGAATGAAAGCTTTATAAAATGATATCAAACCTAGGAAACTCCGGAGTAACTTCTTGGTGGTAGGAGGAGTCATGGAGGTGATGGCAGTCAACTTGCCAACTTGTGGTTGAAGATGGTCGCGGGACAAAACAAATCCCAGATAGTTGATGGACTCTGCTCCAAACCGGCACTTTTTAAGTTTGACAGTCAGACCGTTATGTTGTAGTCTATCTAAAACAGACTTGAGGGCAGAGATGTGATTGGGCCAATCAGATGAATACACAAAAATATTATCAAAATAAAAAGAAACATTGGCCAAGCCAGCAAGCACAATCCTCATTAAGCGAATATAAGTGGCACAGGCCGTAACAAGACCAAAAGGCATCCGAGTAAATTCCATCAAGCCCTTGTGAGTGGGAAACGCAGTGAAGCGTCGAGCTTTGGCAGAAAGTGGAACCTGGTAATATGCCTTACTCAAATCTAGCTCTGAGAAGAACTCGGCACCAACGAACTTATGCAGCTCTGTCTCAATACTGCAGGATGGTTCAGCATGGAAAATAGTAACTGAGTTGAGTAACCTGTAATCAATGGCCATCCGATACGTACCGTCGGACTTCCTGACCATGATAACCGGAGAGCAGTGTGGAGAGGTTGAAGGTTGGATGATTCCTTGACTCAACATCTGCTCAACCTCTTCCTGGTAGTAGTGCTGGAGATGGAAGTGATGGTAGTGGCAGTAGTAGTAATAATAATAATAGAAGTAGTAGTAATAATAGTAGTAGTAGTAATAATAATAATAATAGTAATAGTAGTAGTAGTAGTAATAGTAGTAGCAGTAGAAGTAGTAATTAAGAGGAAAACCAGTGAAGAAATCAATGCAAGTTACAAGGTGACGGTGCCCTTCAGAAGAAGGTGGAGACAAGGGATCTACCAAGTCAATGGCAACTCTGGAGAAGGGTTCAGTTACGACAGGTAACGGTTGAAGAGGTACTGGACGTACCCTACCCTTAACCGACATATGTTGACACTTGTCGCAGGAACGGCAGTAATCCCGGATGTCTGCACACATCCCTGGCCAATAAAAGTCTTGCCATACCTTCATCTGGGTCTTCCGGTGGGAGAAATGTCCAGCCAAAGGACCTTCGTGAGCAACACGCAGGATGACAGGACGGCAATCGCTGGGAACAACCAAGGATAAACCATTTACCTTTTGAGGGTGATCCGAGGAGAGACATTTTCGGTACAGGAGGCCGTCCTCATGTATGAACTGGTATGTGGCACCATCCCGTGCCTTCTCAACTTCTTGAGTGGTAGCCTTTGACTGTAAACACGTCAAGGAAGGACAGGATTCCTGAAGTTGACGAAACTCATCAGGGGTTACAGTCAAAGGATGGAGCTTAGGCAGAACAAGAGGGTGGACCCGTTTAGATCGACCGGCTCTGGTCTCCACAGCACACACTTGAGTAGTTGAGGACTCAACTGGTGGTAGATGCTGACATCCAGAAGGGCGGTTGTCCTTTTCTTGAGAGGAAAGGGAAGTTCCGGGCGAAGGCGAGTCATCAGGCGGCAACAGAGGATCTTGTAGGGAAGAAACGTCAGTGGTGGCTTGGTCATGGTCACTATGGAGAAGATGGTTGTCATTATTGAGTAGAGAATCAGGACTATCAGGATCTTGTACTCCGGGAATATTCCCAACTAGAGCACTAGCAAATTTAATTGGGGCCCTTACAGCATCTGTCCAACCAGTGTAAAATGGGCACCGTAAGTAACACTTAACGACAGGAAATTCGTCGATGCGTCCCAAATAGTCAGCAACTTGTACTTTGGGGCAGAGTGATGGGTCAATGTCTGGCAAGGCTTCCTCAGAAATTACAACTCCAGAGCATCCAGTATCCCTAATTATAGAGGAAGACCATGACCCATTAATAGTCCCCGTAACTGAGAAGTTAGGCACTTTATGGTCTTCTAAGCAAAATCCAACCTTATAGGGGGGCGTGGTAGTAGTACCATCCTTGAATGCTCGAGGATTCCTGGGACAGCGTGGTCGTATATGTCCTGCTTCCCCACAATTGTGACAAGTCACGGTTGAGGGAGTCTGACTCCCAGGAGAAGGTAGAGGCTGGAGTGGAGTAGCAAGTAGAGGGGAGATTTTCTTAGCGTTGTTGTTGGAAGAGACCTTAGGATAGGCGTTGTGGGCTGATGCCCAGTCATCCGCTAGTTGTATTGCGTCCTTCAGCTTGGTAGGCCTTCTTTCCTTGATGAATAGGCGTATTTCTGCTGATAAGGAGGACAAAAATTGGTCAAAGATGATAAACTCCCTTAAATCAGCATAAACATTGGCCACAGAGGAAGACTCAACCCAAGAATCAAACATCCTCGATAACTGGGTAACAAACTGATGGTAGTTCTGTCCTACTCTAATCTTGTTTGACCTGAAATCTACCCGGTAGCCATCTGGAGTTTTACTGAAGCCTGTTAACAATGCTTGCTTCAGTAACTCGTAATCCTCAGTGGTGGATGACGGAAGGGACGTGTAGAGTTCGGCAGCTTTACCAGTAAGGAGGCAACCCAGACGAACGGCAAAGGTATCTCTGGGTAAAACCAGCATCTCGGCCACACGCTCAAACCTAGTTAAATAGGTGGCAATGTCCTCTTCATCCTTGTATGGTGGTAGACTAGGTCTGGAAACAGGATCATGTGATGGTAGGACTGAAGGCTTACCTTTAGCTGCAATTTCTGCCAGCTTGATCTCTTTCTCCCTCTCAGCTTGTGCTTGTCTTTCTTCTCTTTCAGCTTGTCTTTCTTCTCTTTCCTTCTCAGCTTGTCTTTCTTCTCTTTCTCTCTCGTTCGCAGCTTGTCTTTCTTCTCTCTCCTTCTCTCTCTCAGCTTGTCTTTCTTCCCTTTCGTGTTTCTGTTGTTCTACGATCCACTGGCCAATTTCCTTGCCATGCAGACCGAGGGCTTCACCCTGCTCCTTCAGTTCTTGAAAGGAAGACATGGAGAAGACCGAACAGAGAACACAACACAAACAAACAAAAAATTAGACAACACCTCACGTGCAAAAATCTGGCAAAAGCAAGAGTTTGACGGCAATCAAAACACTCATAACATTACTCCCGGGCCTCAGGCAGCAACGGCGCGCAGCAGCGACTTAGATAACAACCCACAATCTGTAAAATGATAATAAATAATTGGTAGTTCTTATCCTGGCGAGGTCGCCAATATGTCAGGGCCGAGGTGACTACCAATTAATATTATCTTTTTATAGAGTTGTGGGGAAGAAAAATCATGGAGTATGATACCCCGAATATATTTACACACACACAAATAGCAAACAATAGGCTAGAAGCCAAAATAAATCACCAACGACGAACTGCTCGTAAACAATTACCAGAGCAGGGGTATGACACCCAAATAACTCCCTGTACAGCTGTTTTGAGGGTGAGATGCGTGACAGCAAAACTCGGCAACGTAGATTGCTCCTTAGACAGCAGGAAGTGTTGAGAACCAGCAGCAGGTGATGAGGTGTTGTCAGGTGTGAGAGCTGAGGCGTTCTGTCCTTCTCCAAGCCGGTGGCGTGGAGCTTGGCTCTGTTAGACTACCCCCCTACCCCTGGA
The DNA here is from genome assembly GCA_029783475.1 of Metacarcinus magister. Taxonomy (NCBI): domain Eukaryota; kingdom Metazoa; phylum Arthropoda; class Malacostraca; order Decapoda; family Cancridae; genus Metacarcinus; species Metacarcinus magister. Next base: position 2,249,713 of record JAPQNM010000017.1, on the reverse strand, counting down.
CAAGGGGGTGGGGTAGTGGCGGGGAAAGGTGGTGAACAAGCGCCGGCAGACGAGAGTGGTAGTTCAACCACTAATTAGGGGAAGACGAGGCAGGTGCAGTTCCTCACAAACAGTCAAACCAACTAAATGAGTAAGTCGACGCCTCTCGGCATGATCACGGCAGGTAGCGCGGGGAAAATGTGCATGACAGATCGTTACCACAGAAGCACCAGGGATAATCGCCAGGGAAAAAATGACTACATGGCACATGACACAGCCTTAACCACCGCCAGTTCCAGGCACTAACGGACGAAGTCAACGCACACTATAATGATCTGTTTTACTTCTGTGAGGTCCTCTGGTTGAGTCATGGAGCCATGCTGTCCGGCCCGTAGGCTACTATATGAGCTTTTTCTGGCCCTCGCACTGAAAAGGTTGCCGACCCCTGCACTAAGGGAACCGGGAAGAGAGGACACGGGGAATCACTCAGTCTGTAGCACCGCCTACATCCCCGTAAGTGCCTCTCCTGGAGTATTCCATCGGGCGGCAGGTGTCTACTGCCTTTCGGGAGTGTCTTACCGGGTAAGCGTAAGAACAAGGAACTCGCCCTTTTCCACACTCTCCACGATGTCCATACACTCCCTGGAGATATAAAAAAAGCGTGAAGTCACTGCTGACATCTTCACTTCAGCACGAGTACGGTCAAGATGGTACGTGCGATTCACTTCCGCCACCCATCGTAACTTCACATCAACCGTATGAGTTCTTTCAAACATAAGCTTGACGTACACATCACGAGGATGCCGGAAATGCTGTAGAGGGTCACAGTTAGCAAGGTACTGAGGGGTGTCACCATCCGTCCGCCAAGACACTTTGGAGACAGGAGACCGGTGTTCCCCACTACTGTTACGGTCGTTGTTCATGAGGCGCTTGGAGGAGGAAGAGGCTCTAGGAACACAGCCGGAACGAGGTGTCGAGGTCGGGTCAGGAGCAACAGAGGCAGTAGGTGGTCTTGTCGCAGATGAACGAGGCAAAGGAGGCCAGTGGTGGTTACCTTGTTCCTCAGTATCAGACATGCCACTATTCTCGTCCTCACTCGTAGGTCTTTATCCAGCACCAAAAGGGAGCCTGGGCCCGAATTCACCATGGCTCCTCGTCCCCGTCAGCAGAAACGAGAAGGGCAGGTAGGACAATACACTCGAAACAGAAGTGTAGAACGGTCGGTCACAGAGCACGAGTGGAACAGGCGAGAGCTCGTGTCCGCTCCGCACCGACTCTCAGAAGAGACGCGTTCAGCATAGTTAATAACAAGTTAGTCAACTAAGCTGATGAATCAACACTGCCCTCGTCTCATCCTCGTCTTATACATATATACATTTACATTTTACATTTTACATATGAAGTTCATTTGATTCAGTGTGATGTGACATTGCACGATTATATGGTACAACTTCTGGATCATTAACTGAATGTTTATAAAACCAATACAATTATGATCAGTTTGCTGTATACATATCTATCATGCTTTCAAGCTTTAATTGTCAGTTCCGTTGACTGAAACTAATTCGGTAAAACTTTTTTGCTGTTGTGTTTGAACCCCATATTGTTGTTGTTGTTCCTCAGGCTGCCTAATTAACAAACTTTAGCTCTTAGAATAGACCATGACCTGGACCGGGTTTTCCCACAGGGCTTTCATGGACTGTATGTTATAATGTTGGCATATTTGATTATTTAGAATGCAGTCTTCTATAACATGTTTGATTGTGTAGGAAGCTGTCTTACATCGTAGACAGGCATCCACAATGGACCCATCCAGTCTTTTCCTGGCAAGGTGGACCTGTCCTCTCGGGGAAGGAATGACTTGGAAGAGTGGATGTTTGGGGACCGTGTAAGCAGCTGAGTGTAATCCTTGAGTGACTGGATAGATCGGTAGGTGATCTGGTATGAATATGCCTCTGGAGGCTGGTTTGGAGAGAAAAGGGTGGTAGTGATGATAGAATTCGTGGTAAAGACTCGTATTAACTATGTTGTCTATTTTAAGACGATTTTTTTCTGATAGAATTGGCTGTGTTTTGAATGAATCTTGACATTTATTTTTCTTATAAATCACTTATTTTGTACAATCTCTCCCCCCATTATGAATAAACAGGGATTTCTAAGAAAAAGAACCGGCAGATTATTATAAAATACATAAAAAGCTTTCAGAATATAATAGTTTCATCTTCGAAATTAACAAATTAACGATACAGAAGACCGGTATCCAGGAGTGAAGTTTTGGGTGGGGAGCTCCACTGACTCGCCACCAACCTTACTTCTGTTTGCCCGTTTTTATAATTTTCTTATAGATTACATGTAACATTTCCCAACCTTACCCAACCTAACCTGAAATTAGAGGCCATTTCCTAATTTAATCAAATGTCGGCTTTTCCGATTCCAAGCCCATTGCCGTTGTGGAGGAGCTTCGGGACAAGAGATTATAACCCGTTGATGTGATGGAAACCTTTTGGCATCTTCTACAACCTCGGACTTCAGTCTTTCGTACAACTCATTTTCGCTTGGCCTTTTATTTTTTCTACATCTATTTCCCCTTTTTTTTCACCTGTTTTTTTAAAAAAAATGTCCACCACTACCTCTTATTTTTAGTCTTGAACGACCTGAGGGTGCCTTGGCATTCCCTCCCCATGCGGGTTTTGAGGAGCAGACAAGTTACATCCTACACTTACGTTAGGCTTACCATGGCTAGTTATGAAATTTCTAAATTAATGGGGGCATTGAGGAATGCACCTTACAACATTAATTCCTCAGACCTGAGTTTGACAAGGAAGCGCCTCCGCGTCGCCTCGCCTACCCTCCAACGCCAACCTCGGCGATCACCTCGCGCAAGTCTTCATGCAGGCCCCTTTCCCATGCCAAGTAACTCCCAACAGGAAACAGATTTCTCTTTCAGAGACAACCCGACAAGCAGGATCAGCTTCTGGGTAACTTGCCACATGCCTATATAGCTGGAGTTGACGTTACGGACTGTGCTGGTAATAGACATTGATTCAGTCTCAAGGAGCAATCGCTGATTTGATGCAAAGTCATTCAAGCGATACTCCATGGTTCTGCGAAAACACTTATTAGCAAAAACATTAATTCACCTCTTCAGGTCTGTGTTCAGTGTCCATGTCTCACAGCCATACAGTAAGACAGGGATCACCAGCAACATGAAGATCCGAATCTTTGTCCATCTGCACAGGTACCGAAAACGCCAGATACTCGTGTTAAGTGAGTCCATAACATCGTGAGTCAGGCCAATCCGCGTAAGACTTCTTGAGGTGACCCACCATTGTTATGGACTACGCTACCAAAGTATGTAAAGCTTTCCAAGATATCGATTTTCAGCCACACGCATGAATAGACTGTATTGTTTCACTTAACAAGCCTCTAAACACCTGAACCAGGGTCAGAAGACAAAAAGTCCTAAAGGTTTCGCCTCCTTGAAAGCTATCACCAGAACCTCTAGTGACCCAGCAAAAATTACTGCATCGTCGACAAAAAACAAGATCAGTGATCTTGGTATTGCCAACAGATGCTCCACAGTGACTTTGGTCCACAGCTCTTCCCAGTGTCCAGTCCTTACATGTATTGAAAAGTAATGGAGCAAGTATGCATCCCTGCCTCACTCTCGTAGTCCCTCAGTCCCGGAGTAAAAGTTAATTGATAGACAAATAATCCCTGCAGGAATCCCGCGAAGGCGCAAAAAATCCCAAAGTGTCACGCGATGCACTGAATCAAATGCCTTCTTGAAATCGACATAGACTGTAAACATCCCCTTTAGAAACTCACGTCGGCGCTCCACCAGTACTCGAAGCGCTAGTATACAGTCAGTTGTTGGATTACCATGCGTGAACCCTGACTGTTCAGGTCTCCGATATTTCAGCAAATGCCTGCGAATTTGCATCAGTAGCAGGTGGGCCAGCACCTTGCCTGGTACACTGAGCAGCGTTATCTCGCGGTAGTTGTTGCAGTCCTGACATCATCTTTGATTTCATCAAGAGAGAGTGCAGTTTCGTTAATGGGTGGATCGGCATCCACTATCTGTAACCCAGTGGCATGAAGCTGTCCACTTGTAGGGTTGACCGTTAACAACTGCTCAAAGTACTCAGCCCAACGAGCCATCTGCCCATCTGCGTCAAATACGAGGCAACCATCTACTGTTCGGATAGCACTCACCCAAGATATAAACTTAGATCAGAGTTTATTCAAGGCTCGATAGGCAGGTTGGAGGTCATTAACATTTAAATGACCTTCAATATCCTCTGCGAGACCTCTGATTTACCTCTCCTTGTCGCTTCTCAGAAGAGTTCTAGTCCTACGAGAACAACACATAACTCGTAGCCAGTTCTTTCAGTACCAGTGGCAGCATTTAGATTGCCCAAGACAATGAATGTGCCCTGGCGGGGGCACTGATCCAGAACAGAGTCAAGTTTAACATTGAACATCTCCTCATCAGCCTCACATATCTCGGTAAGAGCATACACTGCAACAAGAGACATGAAGCCCAAGGGGTGCTTCAGCCTCGGTCGCAGTATACGCTCATCAACCAGAATAACCTCAACAACGGACGGCTGCAGTTTGCTAGAGACGCCTATAGCTACTCCCCTGAGCCGGACCAGTAGCAGGTAAAATCTCTGTTACTGATCTCGCCACTGCCAGGCCTCCTTGTCTCAGAGAGTCTCACTATATCCATCCTCAGCCTACTAAGCTCATCCGATAGATGAGGCAGTCAGTGGTCCTTTGAGATGCTTAGGATGTTCCAGGAGCCCACACGCAAATCCGGCCGGAGGTTTACCCCAGGGCTGATTCAACGAGTGGGCGCCGTTACTGCAGCCCCTCTGTCACCCTCAGAATTAAAAGCAGAGCGAGGGGTCCTCCCACAATCGCCCACTTAACTCTTTCGTGCCTTCTACATCCTCTTTTACCTACTTCCCTAACACCAACCCCTCCATCTACTATTATATCCACCTTAGAACAATATATACTCCCAAAACTTAAAGCCATTCACCAATCCTCTATCTCTTCCATAACCCAGACTGTCCCCTCCTCCTCTCACACTCGCCCACGCCAATCCATTACCACTGATTACCTTCCTTTATCCAGCCTCTTTGGTTCTCGCTGATGGAACAAATACTTCCATATCCCTGCTTTTGCTCCAGACTCAGAACACATTTTCCAATTTGAAAAATGCATCCAAAGACAGGTGGGAAGGGTAATCTTCCTCACATAACCTGACTGATCTCGCCTAGTAATTGTTGATTTAGAATCCCAAACTTAAGCTATTCTAACCCTCAAAAACCTTGATGGGAAACCTTTCACAGTGTCCCCTGATACCCAACTGAATACTCGTACTGGTACCGTTCTCATACCCGATGAAATCTGCCCAGTGGGCGTCAGTTGACCCGCCTGTTCATTTGACCTTTTTGAACTGATTGTAGACGAGCATGATGTCGCTCATGTGTCCTGCTTTACCATCAACCTACCGGGACGCAGCAAGTACACAGTAAATATTGCAAAAATTACATTCAAAGGACAAGATCTTCCAGACAGTGTATACATAGGTTGGGCCTTCTGTAAGGTTAAACTTCACATTCCTTCTCCACGTCAGTGCCAAAACTGAGAAGATTCTAACATCCAGCAAAATACTGTAGATCCACACCACGTTGCCCTCTCTGTGCTTCACTTGATCATACCTGTACACACTGCCATTCAACAAAATGCATCTGTGCAAACTGCACTCAAGAACATAATGTCTTCTTCCAAGGCTGTAAATTTTAATCAGAGTTTGCTGCCCTCCGCTTCAAATATGGCACGGTCTTACACTCAAAGAAATCAGACAAGAAGCTCGTCCCAGTGGCTTCATACAGTTTTCTCTCTCAGTGCATCCCCACTAATACCCGACGGACCACGGCTTGCACCATCTTTCCAACTACTACATCCCATCCTCCTTCCTCCACTCATACCTCTTCCTCTCCCACTCCTCTTGTTCCTTCATCTTACACAATTATCTCTTCCACTGCTATTACTCTCCCTTCCACTTCTTTCACACCCCTTGTAGTTATTTCAGTGACAGTGACTAAAATTTTTACTAAGCTCAGACACCGCAACCTCTTCTCTTTCAACCTCAAACCTTGTCCCCTTTCATTTCGTATTGAACAGAAGAGAGAGAGAGACAGAGAGAGAGAGAGAGAGAGAGAGAGAGAGAGAGAGAGAGAGAGAGAGAGAGAGAGAGAGAGAGAGAGAGAGAGAGAGAGAGAGAGGAGAGAGAGAGAGAGAGAGAGAGAGAGAGAGAGAGAGAGAGAGAGAGAGAGAGAGAGAGAGAGAGAGAGAGAGAGAGAGAGAGAGAGAGAGAGAGAGAGAGAGAGAGAGAGAGAGAGAGAGAGAGGAGAGAGAGAGAGAGAGAGAGAGAGAGAGAGAGAGAGAGAGAGAGAGAGAGAGAGAGAGAGAGAGAGAGAGAGAGAGAGAGGAGAGAGAGAGAGAGAGGAGAGAGAGAGAGAGAGAGAGAGAGAGAGAGAGAGAGAGAGAGAGAGAGAGAGAGAGAGAGAGAGAGAGAGGAGAGAGAGAGAGAGAGAGAGAGAGAGAGAGAGAGAGAGAGAGAGAGAGAGAGAGAGGAGAGAGAGAGAGAGAGAGAGAGAGAGAGAGAGAGAGAGAGAGAGAGAGAGAGGAGAGAGAGAGAGAGAGAGAGAGAGGAGAGAGAGAGAGAGAGAGAGAGAGAGAGAGAGAGAGAGAGAGAGAGAGAGAGAGAGAGAGAGAGAGAGAGAGAGAGAGAGAGAGAGAGAGAGAAAAAAAAAAAAGAGAGAGAGAGTAGCTTCTGCTCAGACAAATGGCATCACTGAAAATTTTTATCTTTTGTTTTAATCTTTTTTTTTTTAGTAATTTTGACCAAAGTAACCATTTCTCAAGAGGGTTGAAGCTTAGTGGAAGATATACATGACTATGGATAAGTGGTATATAAGATAAGAAAGAAGGTATGACAGAGTAGTTAATGCGAATCTTAACTGAATTCATGAGTGATAATGTGTGCTAGGTGTTGTTTTGATGTTATTTGGTGTCTGAGGGTGGTGTGAAATGTACTAGTGGATGCTGTAGTTTTGTCGCGGCTGCAGAAAGTGTTTGTGTGTCTCTCATGTCAAGATGGTCCTTAACCTTAAGGTGGTCTGTTGGTGAAGTAGTTGTGCATCCTGTACTGTTTTATAGTTCTGTATGGTCGATATGGTATTGTGATGTGTTTCAGTGAGCTTAGAGGCCCAGGTAAGAATTGCATAATATATCACTGAGTGTAGATAAGGTTTGTATATCTATTGTGGCTGTGGCTTCTTTATTGTGTCCAAATGTTATATTGGCGAGTGATCTGAGGGCATTGAGCCTTGGTGTTGATTTGTTTTTTATATTTATGATATGGTGTTTAAAAGTCATTAATGTCATGTTGCATCAATGTTTTTGTGTGTGTGTATGTGTTTGTGTGTTAATCACCACGGTTTTGAGGAACGCGCACTGGAGTCGTGATTGCTAACCATTACCTTAGCAGAAAGAGCTAATATCTCTTTGCATAAAGCTGTTACCTATCACACATCATACACCCTATCCTCTTGTTCAAGGAGGACAGTAACTTTTTTTTCTTTTCATGTCCTCAACCTGTGGCGCCAGTAGGTATAATGGAGGCCGCTACTAACGGGCGGAGGTTATATTTTTTAAAGTGACGCCTCGTTTCTTATTGAGAGGCTCATGCTGCCCGCGGAAGCTCCTCGTGCATATAGATAGCTTTGCAGTCCCGTCGAGGAGAGTATTATGGCGGCATATGGGTGATCTTTGGCCACTCAGCAGTATTACCAAAGAAAAGTGGCCAGCGAGTACCGGGACACGAACTCGGGTCTCTGAGCTGATATGCACGACCGATAGCCACTAGGCCACAGCCTTCCCTAACTTTTATTTAATTATTTTTTTTATACATCATATACCTGTAGCGCCGATAGGCTTCATGGAGGCAAGGATGGATGGCCTCCTGCCAGTTAGTGGCGTAGGTTTAGATTTTGTATAGTTACGCTCTCTCTTAACCCCTCCAGTCCAGGCACGTTGCACCCAGCGCTTCATTTTCTAAATGCTGATTTTAACCTCTGTTACAGCGAGAACCCGGGTTGCGTTGAGGAAGGCGTCGTGAGCGCTGAGGGCTGGAGTGTGGTGTCAAAGTTAGGGGTGCTGCACTGGGCTGGCTATTGGCGGCCAGGGTTTGGGACGCGCGCAGATCACGTTCACGTGAATTAGCCATTGCTAGGGTCAAGCAGGAACTGAAAGGTGAGCGGAACGTGGGCACGATAGCACGCACTACCCGGCTGCGTAGCGAAATCCGCTCGAGGTAGCCCTATTTAGCTAAAAAGTGGCTATGACGAATATATCCGTCACCTGGACTCTACGTCCCGACGGATATATCCGTCACCCGGACCCTAGGGGTTAATGATGTTGAGAGCGAGAGAGGCTATTGCTGCTACAGCCTCAAATGCATATAGCATTGCAAGTTCCGTTTTGAGGACAGTGTAAGAATTTGGGTAATCTTTGGCCACTCGGCGGTAATACCAAAGAAAAGTGGCCGGCGGATATCGGGAATTAAACCCGGGACCCTAGGTTTGCATGCCCGAACGTTATCCACTGTACTACCGCCTCCCCTAACTGCTTGGTCATCAGTGAAAACTTTAAACATTGAGCCTTGAGCGAGGCACGAACCCAAGCCTGTCGAGTAGGAGATCGATACGTTACCACTGAGCTATCTAGCAGAGTGTGTGTGTGTGTGTGTGTGTGTGTGTGAGGGGGGGCGGTGATGTATATGGTGTTACTTATTTTCATAGTATTACTGCAGTGTTGCACAGCAACTTGGCATTTTGAGAAGATAGATTGGATCTTTTCTGAACCTTCAATTTTAACAAAGTGTTTATGAAGATTCAAACTTAGAAAATTGAATTATTGTCAGTTTTCAGATCTGTGTCGCTAATGTGTAATGGTCTTGCTCTTGACCTTTCACTTTGCTGTGGTGCACTGTCTCTATTTCTTAAGATATATCATAATGCCCAACATGCACTCCATATTTTTCTGCTCAAGCTGGTACTGTACTTTTCAATTAGAATGCTGGTTTTTTCTCCATAATATAGAAATAACCTTGGAACTCTTTACACAAGTACTAGTTGTAATGATGAATTGTGGTGGTTTAGTTCCCAGAGGCCAGCGGAGGGATTGCGTGCTCGGGACATCCGCATAGCACGAACCATTGGCTTTATCTTCTTGGCATTTTTGGTTTGCTGCACACCTGTCTCTGTCGCCCACTACATGGAAAACAAGGTAACATGACTACATTTCTCGTGACTTCCATTTCCTTCTTATATTGCTCTACTGTATGATAAAACAAATATTCAAGTATTTTTTGCTTTCTTGCAATTTTTTTGATGTTACCTTTAAGCTTTCCTCCTTTCTTTAGTTCTTAATACTGAAAAGAGAAACTTACCACAACTCATTTTTATTTTTAATCATTCAGTTTTCTTCCATTGAGTTTCATTAAAGTAGCCATAGTGAATTGTGTTGGACCTTACATGACTTAAACAAACAACAACAATAAAAAGTTCAAGTATTGATATTTTGTACTATCAAGTATAGTTTCTGACGAATGTATGATTTCAATATTTTTTTTGTTGAACACAAATAGTTTACATTAGAAATGGATCCAAAATAAACTCTATTGTTTGTAACACTTACTGCATCGTATTGCAGATGAGCCCTGCTACACTGCTGCTGCTGCATCCACTCTACTGGGCTCAGTACTGTATCAACATCTTCATCTATGTCTTCATGAATAACCAGTACAGGGATGCCTATGTCAACTTCATCGCACAGTGGTGGCCGGACTTTAAGGAGGTAAGAAAATGGGGTGAGCCACAAGGCCCAGACAATAGTAGTATAACCAGTGAACAAAGAACAAGGCAAATCATCAAGTTATAAAGAAGGATAGGGAGGGTGACAATACTGTTGATTACGACAGTAATGATACACTACATCTTTTTACTTTGTATTTTTCTTTGTGGCATATAGGATTTTATTGATTTTAATGGAAATATTTTGATGGTGCAGTTGTTGTCAATCATTCTTTCATATTCTAATAGCTTATGAAAATCTTGAATCAAATAAGTGAGGTTTCAGCATGCAATTAAAGATGACATACTACTTGTACTCGTTACAGCTTTATTAATTGCCTTATATGCATTTGAGGTGACATTATATTAGTATATAATATCACAACTCCAAATACTTAGTTTACATCTCAGCTGCTGCTTCGCTATCTCTTAGAATAAAGAATCGAGAGCGTTTTTTGCAAGAATACAGCAAGAGGGAAGTGACTGCTTGTAAGCAAAAATCCTGCTTATTCCTTTACTGAAAGCACCTTAAGTATTATATCAAAGAATCATCCAAAATCAAAATATGAGTTAATCAGACACTTTTTTATTTATTTATCTAGTTTATCTAGTTTTATCATACAGCTATGCAAGTACTGTCCCGTCACCATATATACTATCATCAAACTTGCCTTTAAATTCCCTTATATTCCTTGTGCGGACCACTTCTGCATTCAAATTGTTCTAGATTTATATACTTCTATACAAAAATTGTATTTTTGGTGTCTCTTGCAAGCAGTAATTTTGTACTTTTTTTTTTTACCATGTTTCTTCGTTTTTTTTTATTCCCACACCAACAGATTTTCTCTATTCACTTTTTCTGTTTCCTTGGAAACCCTGTACACCGTTATTCGATCTCCCTTTCTTTTCTTTCTTTTATGATCGGGAGTTTCAGCCTTGACAGTTTATCCTCGTATTGGAGATCTCTCATGCATTGGGTCTTGTTGGTAGCTGCTCTCTGTATTCTAGTCATATTTTTGTGCGGTGACCATACGACTGCTGCATATTCCAACTTGAGATAGATCTCTGATACAATCAATTTCCTAATCATCTCATCCAAATACGTAAATGCCGTTCTAAACTACCTCTCCTCTGATCCTATTTATGTTTTTTTTGGCGACAAGTTATCTGAAAACGTTACTCTGGTCTTTTCTTTTTTGGTTTTACTGACATGCTCCATTTCCATTGAATGATTTCTACTTTGTCTCTTACTAATACCAAATTCCATTATTTTGCATTTTATGGCATTAAACTCCATTTTTCGTTTTTTACTTCATGATGATATCTTATTTAAGTCCATTTGTAGCAGATCACGATCCTTATTATTTCCCCATTGTTTTTAATAGTTTAGAATCATCTGCAAATACTTATTTAACTGTTTACATTGTATAATCTATGTAAACCATAAACATTACTTGTACCAATACTGACCCTTGAGGGACTCAACTCATTGCTCATTACTTTACACCAATTTGGCTCTTCATTCCTTATTATTGTTATACTTTAAGAGTCTATCTTTTAGCCCTCCGATGTGTTCTAGTTTTCATAACAATTTCTCGTGTATTACTTTGTTGAAGGCCTTCTTATAGTCTAGGTAGGCACAATTAACCCAACCTTCCCTTTACTGTATTACGTCAATCACTCTTGAGTTAAAGCTTAATAAGTTCGTTGTACATGATCTGCCGCTCCTAAATCCAAATTGACATTGTATTAGTGAATTGGTCTTGTACTTCATCCATCAGTCCTTCACAATTATCTGACAGATTTTGGCAACCACATTTATAAATGATACTGGTCTGTAACTAAATGTCTCTTCCTTATTTCCTGTTTTGTGGATTGGCAAGATATTTACTTTCTTTTAATCTAGTGGGACTTTGCTCTTTATTAATGAATTTACAATAAAACTATGTATCTTCACTAATTGGTCGCTACACTTTCATTTTTCAATATGACGCACCATCTGGTCCAGGAGCTTTTCCAACACCTAGACTTTCCATTATTTGCTTGACTTCTTAAATTTCCACTTATATATCCTCCAGTGTTATGTCCATTGATATACTTTCCTTATCAAACTCACTTTATCTTGTAAAGACTTACTGGAAACATTTGTTCACCACTTTTGGCCTATAGTTATACGTCCTCATATATCGTGTTACCTACCATTAGTCTGTTCATTTCCAATTAAATCTTTTGTTTTTACCATAGAAAGATTTCGGTTCATCCTTGCTTTTTTATTACAGTAAACCTACGCTAAGTTGGAAAAATAAGAGCCCCAACCCTTCCGACTTATGGAATATTATGACGTATTCGAAATTTCCCTCCGCCCCCACACTTGTACAATAAACGCAAAATTTTTAAAAAAAATCAACACTCGCTAGTTTTGAAGCAACCCGTGAGTTTTGTCAGCAGAGGGAGACCTTGTGTATACACCATCTTTCAACCATTACTCTGAATCACTATCACAAGTGAAAATCTGGGCAGGCAAATCAGAAGAGCTGAAGAAGCTGAACAAACTTCCCCGAAACACTGCTGTTGTAGGGTTGAGGTTCCCTGGTTACTGGTTTGAAGAATGAAGAGATGTTAGCCTGTTTCTGTTCAGCATACTGTCGCTTGATGATGACAGCCCAAATGCTGCGTCCATACTAGGGATCGTGGCCCGTGCTCTTGAAACAATGGGTGCTGTTGTAGCGGCGGGTGAGTGTCCACATTAGTCATGCTGCCCGCCATCAGTTGCTGTCGAGTTGTAGGCAAGTGACCATGGGTGACGACACAATAGCAATCCATGAAACCATTCTATGATACCATTATGGGACTGTTGTGGAAAGAGAAGGAAAATGTTTAAAAAGAATAGGAAAACATGATGCAAGCAGTCGTCAGCCGTAGCGAGGGTGCGGAGCAGCAGACCTAATCTCTCAATGAAAAGGGAACTACTACTGGACTTGGTACGCAGTGCGCTCTCTTGCACTGCAACCATCAAATGCCCGCTGTTTAGATTAGCCACACGCTGCACACACTCTTGGTCACCAAATCCCATGCTTTGTTGTCGAGCGCGGGATTTGGTAACCCCAAGAGCTTGTACAACGCGCTTTTGGTAAATCTAAGTAGCAAGCATTTGATGATTGGAGAACAGGACAAAGCTCGCTAGCAGCAGTTCGTTTCTCATAGAAAGAGAAGATTTGTCGCTCTGCACCATCGCCATGGCTGATGGCCATTGTTTACATCTTACTTTACTTCGCTTCCTTGATATAATATTTTTTTTTGCACAACAAAGTCCCAAAATGCTCCACAAAATAGGGTCGTGCATTTCTGCTGTGTCGTCATCCAGGTTCACTTTCCTGTAGCTCAACAGCAGGTGATGGCGCGCCGCGTTACTGGTGTGGACACTCACTCGTTGCAGTAACACTACCAACTGTCTCAAAACACGGATCAAGAGCCCTTATGTGGATATGGATGGCCTTAGATCTCGTATGGAAATGTCATGAGTCATGAGAAGTGGTCTTAATAAGCAGGTGACTCAGGGGGCATAAGAGGGGAGGAGGGGGGTTCTTAGATACAGTTAGTTGGAACATTAGTAAGAGAAGGAAGAGTGGCTTGTAGGTTTACCCATACAAACTGCAGGAGTATTGTTAACAAAATAGACTTCCTTAAATGGTTGATTAGTGTAGAGGAGTTAGATAGTATTGCTTTAACAGAAACATGGTTGGATATGTCATGGAAGATATTCAGTCCAGAAGTAAAAATGGAGGCGTACAAATAATTTTACAAGGACAGAATAGGAAGGAGAGGAGGAGTTGCACTTTATGTTAGGGATACATTGCAATGTTATGTAAATAATGTGATTAAAACAGATGACAGTGTGGATACTGGCTAAGGGAAAACAAAAATAAGTTTTAAAAAATCCCGTTTGTCGCCAGACCCTGTAAAGAAGACAGTAGGAGAAATAGAAGGAAGG
>JAPQNM010000017.1:2215811-2230811 GCA_029783475.1 Metacarcinus magister | reverse complement strand
TATTTATAGATAAATTTATGGCAATTATCATTTTTGTTTCCTGAAGTATGTACATTTATTTCAACTAAAAGACTGTAAACACCATGGTTAAACCAAGGAATAATAAAATCAATACAGCACACGTTCATTGTGTATAAATCATATAAGCTAGGAATGAAAAGTCATTATGTTTACAACAAATATAAAAATTATCTGAACAACCTAATTAAACAAGTAAAATAAATTATATACAAAGATTCTCGAATTAGGAAATACGAAGACAAATTTCAAAACAACAACCAACATCATAAATATCAATAATCAATCTGTAAATAAATTACAAATGTATCCTATTATCATTTCTCACAAATAGTCCCAGAACTGGTGAAGGATTTGCCACCCGCACAAACCTCTAACAATTCTTACCTCAAAGGAAACTACCTTAGTTCTTTAGTTATACACATAATTACTAATAATGACATGATTCAGGCAATCTCATCCCTCAAAAAATTGAAAAGATTAATTGATGAGGTATCAATAGAAATAATAAAAGAAAACAATGAAATATTTGCCAAACCTCTTAAAATATTATTCAACCAATCAATCAGTACTATAGTCAGACTCCCCTTAAAATGTGGCTGGGGTGTGGCCATCGTGGGGAATACCCGTGTTACAGATCTGCCACGTGTCGAGATTTGCCGCGCAAATTCAAATCAATTTCGTATTTTAAAAATTTATATGAGGCCCGAATCGTATATCTGGCAACATCATACGTCATATGTGAAGTTTTCTTGAGTGATAAGATGCATTATCCAGAACGAAAGCGAAATTCATTAATAGGTACTGCTTTTTATTAGCAACACTGTAAAATATGTATGCCACGTTTCTTTATATGTTTATATATATATTATCCATTATAAGTTTACTGTTTCTTCATACATTATAATACTATGAATAAACGTGTATGCATATTTCCTAATCATGTCTGCCATGGTTTTACTTACATTGAAACATTTCTACAATGCGGATTAAAAGACACGTGACAGGGCTGTAAAAGGGTATTTCCCGACTGTTTCCGCTCGCCAACCACATTTTAAGGCGAGTCTGACTATAGTGTGTTTCCTAACATATTCAAGCAAGCTAAAGTCATTCCAATGCATTAAGCGGGCAGCAAAGCTGATTTGCCTAACTAAAGACCAATTTCCATCTTACCAGTGTTCTCTAAAATTTTCTAATCATTAATGAAAAAGTACCCATTGACAATTTGGATCTCAAACAGGCTTTAATACCTTTGACGCTCTCAATACCTTTATATCTGCCCTATGCAATGCACAAACACACAGACACAGTTTAACCCAATATCCTACTAGACAAAATATATCACTATGGGATTTGTAGTTGTATTGTTGTCTGGTTGAAATCATACCTAACTAACAGTTCATAACAATATTACTTCCCTTACCAATCCAGTTAATTTAGGAGTATATCAAGGTAGCATATTGAGATTTATTCGGTTTCTATTATGCATCAACGATATCTGCAATATATCAGAGTCACTAAGTATCATATAATTTGCTGATGATTCTATTATCTATATGATTATTACTTTAAATGATGATATTATCCAATTATAGAAGACAAAGTTCCTCGGATTAATTATTGACAAACATTTGAATTTAAAACACTACCTATCTAACCTCTGTTTAAAAATTATCTTTAACCATTCCATTCCTTCTTGAGGTCAAGCCCTTTGCCCCACTCGAAATTTTTAAATGCATGAATTATACACACATTTATCCCCACCTGAACTATAATAATCCCATTTGGTCCACCACGTATCCTTGACACCTCAACCATCTTAATGTACTCCATAAAAAAGTCTTTAGAATAATAACCGATAAAGACTACTGTGAGCATACCCTTCCATTATTCAAATCCTTAAGTATATTGAATATGCATGATTTATTAAAACTTAACATGGCTTCTAATATGCACAAACAAATATTGTCAACTTGTACTATTACCTAATCTCTCCACCATTACCAAACACGAAGCCAACACTCACTGCATATACCTCTGATGTACATTGAACCCAGATTATGGAACGATTTTCCAATGGATATCAAACATGCTCGAAGCCTAAATTAATTTAGGAACAATTTAAAAATATTTATTATCCTTTTTACTAACATTGTGTTCTGATCATCTTCGGAATCATCATTGTTGTATTTCAAAGTATTATGTACACTGTACATTAAATTGAAATATTTGTCTCTATAATACACACTATTCTTTGTACTGTACATTATAATGATTTATATGTAGCTGACAGTGGTGCAGTGGTAGCACGTCTGACTACTAATCCACTGGCCCGAGTTCGATCCCGAACGCATATTCCTGAAGTCTGGAACGCTATATCCGCGGACGAAATTAGAGCCAATCACAGCGCGAGCTGAGCCGAGACAAGTATTGCCAACGTTGACAACAGATTATAGACGGCGAGCCTTGCACTCTTACTTATCCCTATTCTTGATAATGGTGTGTTATGGTTGTGAATACCAATGTTTTAGTGCGTCTACAGAACGTACTTAAGTATTGGCACCGAATAAAATAAGAAGGCGAAAAGCAAGTGTTGTTGTTACCAGATAACCTACCAAAACACACTACCATAACCTAACCTAACATAACATAACATTAATGTTATGTTATGTTATAACACACAACCATAACACACAATTATCAAGTATAGGGATAAGTAAGAGTAATTTGTTGTCAACGTTGGCAATACTTGCCTCGGCTCAGCTCGCTCTGTGACTGGCTTTAATTTTGTCCGCGGACGTAGCATTCCAGACTTCAGGAATATGCATCCCGGACAAGGGCAGACGGCACACAGCTCACCCATCTATTCATCCTCCCAAACTGGTTGGTAGATAAATGGGTACCTAGGGAAACCTGGAGAAGGTAAACTGTGGAAACTCGGATGTCACAGTGACCCTGTGTCCCGGGATAACGGATTTATTTCCACCACAGGCTCAAAGGCCAATGTGACGGGAGATGAGCACCCGCAGCTACGCACAGCTACAGCGTGTACTCCCTATTTTACCTTTCTAATGTATCCCACTTCACTTCACTACAATTAAAACCTTCCACCAATCTTACTCTTTTATTGTTTTTTATTATTTATTTTGTTTTAACTCTCTAGGTCTAGGGTATCTTATATGTTTTCTTCGTGTTCTTCTTTAGTAGAATGGGGGGGGGAGAACATATGCACTCTTTTTCGTGTTTTTCCACATTTTGTCATAATCTGTGCACTTAGCAAGCATGCTTTCCCTTTTCCATAATCTACATTTATCACTTTTGTCCTCGATTTTATCATTATTATCACATCACATTCTTTTTTGCCTTTTCTATCCTTCCTCCGCTTCAATGGTGCTGTGGTTAGCACGTCTGACTACGAATCCGCTGGCTGTTCATCCTCTCAAACGAATTGGTCGATAAATGGGTACCTAGGTAAAACCTGGAGAAGGTAAGCTGTACAAACTCGGATATCACAGAGGCCTTGTGTCCCAGGGTAATGGATTAATTTCTACAACAGACTTAATATCATTATCATCATCATCACCAGCACCAGCACTTGCACCAGCACCAACACCAGCACCATGTACGGGACACTCCCACTAGTACTTATAATTACAAGTAAGGCTTGTATTTGTTTGTTTCTCTTACTAGATGTTCTATCATATCCCTGTCTACAAGGGATAGAAACATCTCCATTGGGTCCTGAGGATTCTCCAAAACTACTTTGACCGTTGTGTCTCCAGTAAATGGAAATCGTTCTCTACTAATAGGATAATGAGTCATCCATCCAATTGGAGTACTGTTATCATTGCCATCAACTTCTGTATCAGACAGACTATTATCTGGTTCCTGTACACTATCAAGTTGTGAATCAGCACCACTTGCAGATTCAATACCATCATCATCTGATGTATCATCTCATATAATATCATCCATGAATTCATCATCCAAATTCTGTTTTAGAATATATTTTCATTCATCATCAGTACTGTTCCTTGTTCTAAGGAACATGATTATGTCTACAATATCCAGATATCAAAAGAAATTTAGATTATTGAGGTTTACAGGAGGCACAAAAGCGTGCAGCCTACCCCTGCAAAACGTGGAAGCCGACTGAGTGAACAAGGCAATGTTAGCCAATAGCCACTGCCACTCATAAGTAACCAGTAAGGATCTTTTTTAGGCTCTGAAGCACACATACATTATCGACTATATATAGTCTATGCTGGGAAATAAAAGGGATAATTTCTGAACGAGTGTCTATAAATAGCCTCGCCGCAATTTTTGTTAAATTCTGGACCGTCTTTATATAGTTCCGCCGCCAGCTAAAGGTTAAAGGGAGAGGAAAACTACAGTACATAGTTTAAAGATAGAGGAAATAAGTACAACACAAACTTTATAGCGAGAGGAAATAATTACAGAACAAACTTTAAAGAGAGAGGAAATAACTACAGCAAAAACTTTACAGAGAGGAAAAACTACAGCACATACTTTAAAGATAGAAGAAATAAATACAGCACAAACTTTATAGAAATGAAATAACTACAGCACATACTTTAAAGAGAGGAATAACTGCAGCACATATTTTAAAGAGAGAGGAAATAAATACAGCACATACTTTAGAGAGAGGGAAAAAATAACAGTTAAGACTTTAGAGAGAGGGGAAAAATTATATCACAGATTTGAAGGGAGAGAGAGAAATAAAGTAACAAAATTTTCCACAGTAGAACGGAACAATTTTATTAATTATCTAAACATTTTGTATTTGTTTTCTGGGAAACTTTAATGATTATACTATAAGGTTAAGTCGATACATTTTTTTTATGTAGTTTATATACTTTATTATTATGAAAAGCATTGTTACAGTGACAAAGTTTTGCCTCGTTGCAACAGTATTAAATTTCCGTTTGAGTTTAGTTTTCAAGAGAAGACTTTTTTTTTATTGACAGAAAGAGGTTAGTCACATTGATATATTTACAATGTACAAAAGATTTACAATTAAATTACATACAATTAATTACAAAGATTAGATAGTTGATGGTGAGTACGAATATTAACAATGAAGTTTCCAAAATGCATACTTTTCCTTCCTTATGCTTGGTGAGGTGACGCAGGATGACAGGGGAGGCGTCAGGTGTTGAGGAGTTAGGTTATTGAGGGTGAGGCACCTCAATGTTGGTTGGTTGGGTGGGTTGGGCGGTGGATGGTTGAGCAGGCTGGGTGGTGGGTGTTAAGGTGGGCGGTGAGGGCGGCCTGCAAATAAGTGTTAAGGGTGGCAGTGGCACCTGTCACCTGGCGGCGGGGACCTTTGAGTGCCACGGTGGAGGACTCACGGTCCTTCGGGGGAGGCACCGTCACGGCCACGTCAGGGTACTCCCGCAGGAGTTTCTTAAGGGTGACGCCGGCAGGGTCCACCACGTGACACCGTTGCCGTGGCGTCACTGCCAGCTTTGCTTCGATCAGCTTCCCCTCATGCAGCAAGGCCTTGAGGCGTGTCACGGTCCCAGCAACCTGCAGGGGAGGGCCACGTACTCTCACAGTGTCCGTCACTGCGTCCAGTGGCGGCGGCACCGTCACACGTACTCCCACAAACTTCTGCTGCACCTGCTTGGGTGTGGCGCCGCGCGGCCCCACGATGCAGCGCTGCATGTGAGGCGCCAAGGGCGCCACGGGCACCACGGTGTCCACAACCTCCTGCTTCCAAGAATCTCGAACACTATTTAGCGCTGCCTTCTGGGGACGCCGAGTGTTCCTGGCTGGAGCAGGTTTGGCCTTGTTTGGTGTAGCAGACTTGGCCTGCATTTCCACATTCACAGGGTGTAGTGCTTTTTCCTTGGGTGGAGGTGGCATGGCAATGTCCTTCACCTCATTCACAGGTGTCAATGCCCTCTGTTTGTTTGTCCGCTTGTTCCTGCTGCAGGCCACGGTCCAAGTCTCCGTCGAGGCGTCAGGGTCCTGGCCGGTCACACGCATCACACCCATCAATAGACCCACGTCCGCCTCGGCCTTGCGTGTCTTCTTCCATTGTTTCTTCTTATCACTTTTCTTTTCGTTATTCTGTTCTGTAACGTTGTCGGTGACAGCGTCCTTGACATCTGTATCCAGTGGGAGTGTCAAGGACAACACGGCCTCCTCCACACACTCCCCGGTGACGTCTTCTTGGGCGTTACCAAGTACATCCTTGTCCAATTCTTCATTCTCTTCAATTTGTATTTGGTTTTCTGTTTTTTCTACTTTGCCTTCATCTTCTAGTCGTGTTTTCAGATTCACTTCTATTTGTTCTTTTATTATTGATTACTATTATACGATTACTACTGCCTCTTTATCATGTTTTTTGGGGTCCTCTTCCTTTTGTTGAAGTGGCCCTTCTTGTTTCACCTCCACATTGGTAACAGCCTTTTCAGCCTGGCTGTGCTCATCGTCGATGGTCTCGTGCACACTTAGGATGAGTTCACCTTGACTCGTCTGTGTCTTTTCTGCTTCCATGTCCCTCGCAGCGGTCACTGATTTGATCTTCAACAAAAAGTTCAGTGGAGAAAATGAAACTATGACCACGGAAAGATGAATGTTTCCCTCACCATTGATTACTTGCTGCAAACACCGAATCAAATATCGTGTATTGAAGATCTTTTTGCGCAGAGTCTTGCGTCCTTTCTTCACCTTGATCTTAACAAAGGTGTCTGTGTCCAGGTGTTGAATTGCTTCTTTGTGCAGGATTACCTGGCATTCAGAGAATCTGTTTTCGTTGGTGGACATTGTCTGGCATCGTTCAGGATCTAGAGACACTGACACGATGGGGGTGAAACAAGTTTTCTTGAAACACCCCCAACAATGCACTCGTTCGGCGAGCAGCTGGATGGCCGTCACCTTCTTGGAGGCTGGATTACGAACTGAACACGACAGTTTTTATTATGTTTAAAACTCCGAAGCTCCAAAACATAGATACTCAGAATATTGAGGGAGCTTGTTTTACATCAGTTTGGGCCCTAGCAGAGGTTGGAGATTACCTGAGGTTGGAACTTAGCTCACCTTCCCTCCAAGCTGCTGGCTGGGCTGATGCAAGATCTAGATCCAAATCCAGATAGATCTAGATATATCCACATATATATATATATATATATATATATATATATATATATATATATATATATATATATATATATATATCTTGATCTTGGGCTGATGCATGCACGATTCAGCTCCACCTACTGGACACTCCTACTAGTACTTGTATGGATGACTACGGTACCGTTTGTGAGCTGCCTCTCTATCATTGACAGCACGAGAACAAGCAGAGTTAAACCAGGGCTTTTTAGCTATAGTATTAGAGAAAGTATGAGGAATGTATAGCTCCTCTGTTATGCGCTCAGCACAAAGAGAAGGATCTCTGATATGGAAGCAATAATCATCCCAAGGAAAATCAGAATAGTACTGCCTTAGGTCCTCCCATTTAGCAGAGTTGAAATGCCAGAAGGACCTCCGCTTAGGCGGATCCTGAGGCAGCACTGGAGTGATGGAACAGGTAACGGAAATAAGATTGTGATCGGAGGAGCCCAATGGAGAGGAAAGTTTAACAGAGTAAGCTGAAGGGTTGGAGGTTAGGAAAAGATCAAGAATGTTGGGCGTGTCTCCAAGGCGGTCAGGGATACGGGTAGGGAACTGCACTAGGTGCTCTAGGTCATGAAGGATAGCAAAGTTGAAGGTTTGTTCACCAGGTTGGTCAATGAAAGAAGATGAAAGCCAAAGCTGGTGGTGAACATTGAAATCCCCTAAAATGGAGATCTCAGCATAAGGAAAGTGAGATAGGATGTACTCCACTTTGGAAGTCAAATAGTCAAAGAATTTTACATAGAGGAATTAGGTGAGAGATATACAGCACAGATGAATTTAGTTAGAGAGTGACATTGAAGTCTTAGCCAGATGGTAAAATATTGTGAAGATTCAAGATTGTGGGCACGAGAGCAAGTAATGTCGTTACGCACATATGCGCAACAGCCAGCTTTGGATTGAAAATGAGGATAGAAAAAGTAGGAGGGAACAGAGAAGGGGCTGCTGTCAGTAGTCACAGCACGTCACCTGCCCCGTCCCTCACAGAGACCTGTTTCCCACAATTCGAGCTGCTATTCGTGTAGTTTGGCAAGAGAGATGGAATGCCAATAGAGCCACCTCCAAGATGGGTGCAATTACCGCAAGGGCTGTGAGCCCCTGGTCTTATGCGCACGTCCGAGGCCGCTGCCGTGAGACAGCATTGGCCCGTCTACGGACGGGCCATACCCGCCTCACCCACGGTTTCCTCATGTCCCGGGGAGTTGAGCCCTATTGTGATGATTGCTTAGTTCCCCTGACTGTGCGGCACTTGCTGGTCGAGTGCCCCAGTCTGAGGGAATTGCGAGAGCAGTACCTCGCCCAGTGTCGGGGCAGAGATGGGAGTTTCTCTCTCTCTCTGGTGCTGGGGGAGGAGGCACTCTCCCCGGGACATGAAGTGTTAAAATTCCTACAGGAAAGTGGCTTTCTCCACCTCCTGTAGATTTCTTTTTTCTTTTTATGTAGTATTTATGTAGCTTTTTAATTTTTAGTGTTTTTAGTACGGTGCCAAATGACCTCGATGTTGCGGCACCATGATCTATTGTCACCAATCAATCAATCAATCAATCAGTAGTCACAGACAACTGTGTTTCAGTTAGGAAGAGAAGATGAGGTTTAGTGGAGGAGAGATGGTGTTCCACAGATTGGAAATTAGATCTAAGGCCACGAATGTGGCAGAAATCGAGAGTAAAAGTTACTTAATAGTTTTCGTTATAAATGTAGACATGGATGAATCGTGACTGCTGAGAGCAAGAGCGAAAGCGAGAGCGAGAGCGAGAGCGAGAGCGAGAGCGGAGAGCGGGAGCAGAGCGTCAGCGAGAGCGGGCGAGGGAGCGGGCGAGGGAGAGGGCAAGGGAGAGGGCGAGGGAGAGGGCGAGGGAGAGCGCGAGAGCAAGAGCGAGAGCGCCTCTCACCTTTCCAGAAAACAACCTGCCATCCATCACTTCCCCCAAAGAGGCGGCCGACACCTCCCCTACACCACCCACTCCACCTGTCTCTCCTGTCACCACCACCACCCCCACCACAGAGACGTCCGACCTCTTCCCTACACCTCCCACCCCACCTGTTTCCCTTGTCACCACCACCACCACTACCTCTACCACCTCACAGAGTGACACTGACGAAAGCAGCGACACCAGGGAGGGTACCAGCTCCAGACAGGATCAAGGTACCGGCCCCTCGCAAACTCCAACTCGAGAGAGAGAGAGAGAGAGAGAGAGAGAGAGAGAGAGAGAGAGAGAGAGAGAGAGAGAGAGAGAGAGAGAGAGAGAGAGAGAGAGAGAGAGAGAGAGAGAGAGAGAGAGAGATTCAGATTCAGATTCAGATTGTTTATTATCCACAAAAGTGGTTCTTACACAAGTTACAAGCAAAATACTTAACTTAATACCGGTATGTAATACAATAAAATTGTAAAATACTCGTCCTTAATAAAAATACAGCATATAAATGCTAAGTCAATATAAAATAAAAATAAAGAGAGAGAGAGAGAGAGAGAGAGAGAGAGAGAGAGAGAGAGAGAGAGAGAGAGAGAGAGAGAGAGAGAGAGAGAGAGAGAGAGAGAGAGAGAGAGAGAGAGAGAGAGAGAGAGAGAGAGAGAGAGAGAGAGAGAGAGAGAGAGAGAGAGAGAGAGAGAGAGAGAGAGAGAGAGAGAGAGAGAGAGAGAGAGAGAGAGAGAGAGAGAGAGAGAGAGAGAGAGAGAGAGAGAGAGAGAGAGAGAGAGAGAGAGAGAGAGAGAGAGAGAGAGAGAGAGAGAGAGAGAGAGAGAGAGAGGAGAGAGAGAGAGAGAGAGAGAGAGAGAGAGAGAGAGAGAGAGAGAGAGAGAGAGAGAGAGAGAGAGAGAGAGAGAGAGAGAGAGAGAGAGAGAGAGAGAGAGAGAGAGAGAGAGAGGAGAGAGAGAGAGAGAGAGAGAGAGAGAGAGAGAGAGAGAGAGAGAGAGAGAGAGAGAGAGAGAGAGAGAGAGAGAGAGAGAGAGGAGAGAGAGAGAGAGAGAGAGAGAGAGAGAGAGAGAGAGAGAGAGAGAGAGAGAGAGAGAGAGAGAGAGAGAGAGAGGAGAGAGAGAGAGAGAGAGAGAGAGAGAGAGAGAGAGAGAGAGAGAGAGAGAGAGAGAGAGAGAGAGAGAGAGAGAGAGAGAGAGAGAGAGAGAGAGAGAGAGAGAGAGAGAGAGAGAGGAGAGAGAGAGAGAGAGAGAGAGAGAGAGAGAGAGAGAGAGAGAGAGAGAGAGAGAGAGAGAGAGAGAGAGAGAGAGAGAGAGAGAGAGAGAGAGAGAGAGAGAGAGAGAGAGAGAGAGAGAGAGAGGAGAGAGAGAGAGAGAGAGAGAGAGAGAGAGAGAGAGAGAGAGAGAGAGAGAGAGAGAGAGAGAGAGAGAGAGAGAGAGAGAGAGAGAGAGAGAGGAGAGAGAGAGAGAGAGAGAGAGAGAGAGAGAGAGAGAGAGAGAGAGAGAGAGAGAGAGAGGAGAGAGAGAGAGAGAGAGAGAGAGAGAGAGAGAGAGAGAGAGAGAGAGAGAGAGAGAGAGAGAGAGAGAGAGAGAGAGAGAGGAGAGAGAGAGAGAGAGAGAGAGAGAGAGAGAGAGAGAGAGAGAGAGAGAGAGAGAGAGAGGTTATTTAGAAGTATCCCGTCAACGTAACCGTGATGCATAACAGCCGTGTTTCCCCCTCCACTCAGCGGCCACTCACCTGACACATTCACTAAATCAATTAAGCCACAATTGATCACCTACATTTCATCTGGCTTTGAGGGGACAGGACGAGGCTCATTCATCGTCACCCACTGCTATGGAAGCGGGAAGACCATATCCATCACTTACCATGATCCCCTTTTTCTTCCTGGAAAATTGAAACCGCAGTGAATGAAGTTCAAAGTAAAGTCAATGGGCTGCAGGGAAACAATGAAAGTATGAAAGTTGAAGGTTCAGGGACTCTCCAACAATGCTCTGTTTTGGTGTGTATCGCTGCTGCTTTGTAACCTTCAGCCAACTATAGGAAAACAGGAGAGCAGGTGAGGAAGGGAGAGGATGACAGGTGGATATCCGTGCATCCTTCAGGCAGAATGTTGTTCATAGTAACAGTGCATGCATGACCTGTTGCTGCAATATATACGCGTGGGATGGGTAGAAGAGGGCGTGTTGTTTTTATTATTGTCTTATTTTGAAGATTATATTTGCATATTTATGGTTACTTTTTTTAGTTTGTTTGATGCACTTAGTTTTTTTTTTTATTTATCTTTTTTTATATATTTGTATGTATTGGTTTGCTTATATTGGTTTATATATATGTACAGTGTCTTATTTCATTCAGCCATTATTCTGAATTTCATCTCTTATGTATGGGATAGGACTTTTATACGCCATGCATACACACACACACTATCAGCAATTTATATCATAGTTACAATGACAAAGGCTAACCATTAACGTCCACTGTACTCACTCTATTGGGTACAGCGCTGGTACATAGCGGAATGGAGGGAAATATTGTTTGTCTACCAATTAAGTATCGTAAGATGACGTGTTCGTAAAGGCAGTACCTGTAGATGTGTTGTGTGCAAGCCTGACTTTCCTTGTGTGCGACTCTTTAAATACCGATGATCTAGTCTGGTATTGCAATGTACGTTTCAAAATAACTTATTCATCGGTATGCAATTGTGGCGATGATTCAATATAATACTCGTATGACGGTCCGTTACTCCATACAGACATTTATTGCAATGTTATGTGTTTGTGATGTGAAGATTGCAAGCGTACAGTTTTATCAGTAGTTTTACATATAGTTTTGACGCGTCTTTTTTTTTTAAAAAGCAGTGTTCAGGGTTTTCTTTGTGTACAAATTGGGAAAATGTCAGAAAAAAGTCAAGCACCTCCTATAATACTAGAATGAGGAAGGTAGATCAAAGTGCACAACAGCGAGGCGAGCACCACCAACACCAAGGTCGTGCCTATAAAACCCGCCCCGCCCCAAACACTCACTTTTCCACGGCAAACATGCACATACCTCCCCCTCCTCCATCTCTCCCACACGCACAAGCAATCCTACCTTTACCCCTTCCTCATCCAAACATTACACATCCTTTGAGCTCCTACACACAGCCCCTACATGGAACTTTGCCGCGTCTCCGTAACAAGGCAGCACAGAGATTTCCTCCTCGCCCCGCACCACCAATAGTCCAGCGCCAGAACTACTACGGCACTCATTCACTGCCGGTCAGGAGAGTCTCTCCCAACTCTTACGGGACTGCTGCTCAAAGAAATCCATCTCACAGCGTGGAGGAGGAGCCACAAACAAGATGGGAGAATTTAAGGACGGAACACTATGCCAGGCGCGCCCGAGCATCAGTCCTCCCCCCTCAACAGCGCCATGCGTCGCACACCTCACACCATT
Source organism: Metacarcinus magister (assembly GCA_029783475.1). Taxonomy (NCBI): domain Eukaryota; kingdom Metazoa; phylum Arthropoda; class Malacostraca; order Decapoda; family Cancridae; genus Metacarcinus; species Metacarcinus magister. The sequence continues at coordinate 2,218,296 of JAPQNM010000017.1, read as the reverse complement.
ACACACCGGACGCGTATACGCACACAAACTACAGACGCGGTTGTTACAATTGTGGCGAGCACAACCATCGGCAAGCTAACTGCAGGTTTGATTACAGACTAAGATGTGGTTCATGTTATCGACTAGGACATAAGCAGAGGTTGTGTCATCACAACAATCAATAGGAACACAGCAAAGAAGGCAGGGCCACCAGATCTATGAGTGAAAGGGACAAAGTAAAAATAGATCATGTTAATGCACAGAGTATCATGGCTAACAAGGATGAGATAGACCTTTTAATCAAAGAGAGAAACACAGATGTATTATGCGTAAGTGAAACATGGTTATCACCTGAAACTCCTAACGAACATATTGTTATACCTAACTATAACATTTTTAGATGTGACAAAGGTAGAGGTGGAGGTGTTTGTATCTATATGAGATATTTACAAGTCTACTCCTGTAAACTTTGACGTAGTAAGGACAGAGGGTGTGGAGGACGTGTGGGTGGCAATCCAGAGTTGTAAGTTTCCCAGTTATTATCGGATGTCTGTATCGTCACCCTAAATCACTTTCTTGTACATATGACTATATATCTGATGTTATGAAATGTGTCATTTTAAAGGGTAAGGATTTCTATATTTTAGGGGATTTTAATGATGATTTTTTATTAAATAACAGTAAGTTGAAACAAATTATTGCAAATACAAAACTGACTCAAATAATTACCAAACCCACGAGGATTACTTCCAACTCTGCCACATTGTTAGATTTAATTGTAACCAACAAACCCCATTATGTAATAGTTTCTGATACACTTCCATGTCATGTGGCCGACCATGAGCTCATCACTGTAACGATTAACTTACGAAAGGCTAAACCTGTGCCTACTGTTAAAACATTCCGTGAATTAAGAAGCTATTCGCCAGAGTTTTTGTGTAACTTACTTTATCAGGAAAGTGCCAATTTTAAGCAAGATATTTAACACTGACAATACCGAAACACAGGTTAACATATTCACTGAATGTTTCAACAAATGTCTAAATGTGTGTGCACCTTTAGTGACTAGGGAGGTGAAGAGGCCCCTCGCTCCATGGATCACTCATGAATTGCGAGCTAAGATGCTAGAGAGGAACACCACACACACACTCCTCAAGAATAACAGATATAATACAGCTCTTCAAGTGAAATATAAGGAACTAAAGAAACAAGTAAAGCAATTGATCAACAAATCCAAGTCTGAATATTACATTAGAAAACTAGAGGATGACAGAGGGAACAGTAGTGCAATGTGGAACACGTTGAGACAACTCGTACCAAGTAACAAAAACAAATCCTGTCCACTACTCTTAGAAGATGGAAGAAAAATCAGTGAAGAAATTAATAGATTTAATAGATATTTTGCAAATGTTGGGAGAGAAACTTTTGAAAATTCACATAAAAACTTATCAAATCATGACAATGAATCACAACTCAATGCACGTGACACCATAAACCTAACATGTGAAATGTTCAGACCACAGCCAACTGATTCTCAGACTATTATATTAGTACTGAAACAACTGAAAAACTCTTCCGCACATGGCTCAGATGGCATTCCAACGCGCTTTTTAAAAGAATCTTTGTCAGTTATAATAACATACTTAACATGCATTGTAAATACCTCAATAGTAACTGGAATATTCCCGTCACCATGAAAACACTCAATAGTCGTCCCTATTTTTAAAGGCGGAGATACAAGTGAACCAAAAGACTATAGGCCAATATCACTCTTGCCCATTATCTCTAAAATCCTGGAGAAAGTTGTAACAGTTCAACTAATCCAACACCTTGAAGGAAACCATCTCCTTAGTAACACACAACACGGCTTTAGAGCTGCACTGTCAACTGAAAGCGCTCTACTAACACTATCAAATAAACTTTATGAGAACATCGATAATGGTAATATATCTTTAGTTACTTTGTGCGATTTGTCAAAAGCATTTGTCAGTGTGAATCATGAAATATTGATGAACAAACTAAAGAAATTGAGAATAGATACATTCTGGTTTAAAGATTACCTATGTGGTAGAACTCAGTCTGTCCGTATCGACAAACATGTTTCAAACAAGTTAGACGTCTCCCATGGAGTTCCTCAGGGATCAGTGCTCGGACCTATCTTATTTTTGATGTACGTAAATGACCTCTCACAACACATCTCTGATTGCCTCATCATTCAGTACGCGGATGACACACAGTTCATACACACAGGAAACATAAAACAAAATTCAAGACCTAATTTGCAGAGGAGAGGAAACTTTATTAAAAGCAAAAAACTATTTCCAATTAAATGGTTTAAGACTTAACTCAAAGAAAACCCAGTGTATGTTTATTGGAAGTCGGGGAATAACATCCCAGATCCCACAAAACATCCACTTACAGGTTGATGGCAGTAACATCATCCCCAGCACCTCCTTGAAGAACTTGGTTATATATAATGACACTCACTTGACTTTTGACACGCACA
>JAPQNM010000017.1:2185811-2210811 GCA_029783475.1 Metacarcinus magister | reverse complement strand
GAGTAGAAGAGCGGTAGAAGATAGATAAAGATGCAACATTGCGTCGGTGACTTAAAGAATCAAGACAGTCAGTTAGAGGAGGAGAGCTGATGAGACAAAAAGCTTTAGACTCCATCCTGTTTAGTAGAGCTGTGTGAGTTGAACCCCCCAGACATGAGAGCCGTACTCCATACATGAGCGGATAAGGGCCCTGTACAGAGCAAGCAACTGAGAGGGAGAGAAAAATGGACGCAGACGCCATAGGACACCTAACTTCTTGGAAGTTAATTTAGCACGAGTAGAAATATGAAATTGCCAGTTTAGATTTTTAGTAAAGGATAGACTGAGTGTGTTTAATGTGGAGGAGAGGGGACTGATTGATGATTAAATAATTGAAACCATGGCGCCGCAACAACGTGGTCATATGGCGCCGAATTTTACTCAAATTTAAAGCTTCACTAACCCACAGTGGCGTGGGCCCCTCACTTGGTTCAGCCTATCAGTCGAGATAGTGTGCCGGGGTGTGGCGCTTGGAGCCACAAGTGAGAGTTGGGGAACCAGTGACGACCAGTGCCTCAAGAGCCTTCCCAAAAGAGGGAAGCGACTGCTCTCAAGTCAAAGGTACTACGCCTCCTGGTTCCCCCTACACCCCGAGGAGAGGGGAAGTTGAGTGTCATTGAAGAAGAGGGAATAGTTATCTGGAAGGTTATGTCAAGTAGATAGTTGTAAAAATTGAGTTTTTGAGGCATTGAACAAAACCAGGTTTGCTCTGCCCCAATCAGAAACTAGTGAAAGATCAGAAGTTAGGCGTCCTATAGCATCTCGCCTTGAATCATTTAATTCTTGTTGGGTTGGGCGTCTGTTGTACGACGTTGAAAAATGCAAGGTGGTGTCATCAGCATAGGAGTGGATAGGGCATTGAGTCAGATTTAGGAAATCATTGATGAATAATAGAAAGAGAGTGGGTGATAGGAAAGAACCCTGAGGAACACCACTGTTGATAGTTTTAGGAGAAGAATAGTGACAGTCCACTTCAGCAGCAATAGAAATGTCGTAAGCGGATAGTGTGATAACGGGGAAGATGGATACTGTGTGAAGGTGGAAGATACATGTGGATTTGTGGAAATGTAAGAGTATCGAAACAGAAGTAGCGATAGCGCGGTAGACGAAAACAAGTGACTGGCCTCTGTAGATACGATAGAAGATATCTTTCCAAACACACCGGTTCTCAGATGACCAGGCAAACTAAAGGACAGATTAGGGAGATATCAGATTAACAAATCTGTAGTCAGCTAGGTCGTAAACATATGCCGGCTTCCTTTGTAAACCCCGACGCAGATTAGGAAAGATACACAAAGGCCCCTCCAAACAACTGGTTGCAGAATTCTAAGGGAAAACTCACCTTTATATAAAGAAGCAGAAGTCTAAGGGAAAATAACATATATGTTGGGGCATCCCAAAATGTTATCTTGCGAGAATTGATAACTGCGAGTTTGAGTGTATATATTCAGATTGTAGCGTCCTATAGAACCACTTCACTCAGCCTTTCCACTTGGAAGGTGCAACCAACTCAGTTTCAGAATGGAGATTCTGAATATAATAGTAAGTGGAAATTCCGTTTTAATGCAGTCTTTTTAGCAGCTGATAGGATGTTATTTTAAGGATATTTATTTATGTAGGATTGTGATGAACAAATATTATGCATTGTTCCAGTATATGAATATTATGAATTGCTCCAGGATTTGAATATTATGTGTTGCTCCAAATTGTGGATATTGTTGTGAGCTCCTAAAGATATTATCTAATGTGCCTGTTCATTTATATATGTTAAATATTGATAAAGGAAATAATGTTGGAGCAGGATTGTCAACTTGATTGATTGAATATAGAAAAATCAAAGTGTTCTGTACCCCGTGACCAAAGTATATGCTGATTAACAGAACACGGAAACGTTGCAATAACGTGCAACGAAAGAACGGTCAGAAAGGAAACTGGAGATGAAGGTACAGAGAGAAGGATGTATTTGCGGCACTGTTTATGTTGATAGACGTGTTCATGATTCATTATGTTGACGGACGTATTATCTCACCAGTTGTACGTGACGCAGGGCGGAGGGTGTGTGTATCGTGTCGTGCTGTCTCTCGCGCGGCACAACAGCTACATTTCGTCACCTTCAACACGCCCAGAGGTGGAGATGTGACCTCCTTCAGTAGAGAAGCGCTCACATAATGAAGATAACATTTAATTGCAGCGAGAAGCATTACTTATTCAACAGTTGCTGGCTGTGTTATCCATGCAAACAGGTAGTGATATAGTAAGAGTTGCGGAACACACATTAGTGGTGGTTATTCTAATCATATGATGCGAGTGTGCAAAAGCAGCCTTTAAGGAACATTTTAAGCTGTTATGAGTTTTAAATGTACAGATTTAGAATGAAATAGGATGGTTAGAAGGCACCATAGAGGATGTGGGTGTGGTGGTGTGGCGGCACCTTGCAATCCATCCACTCTCTCGGCTCGACCCGTCTCAGCCACTGTTTCGAAACCTTGGACGCAGGATCGAACTCATTACCGTGACGACAAACTTTTGACAAATGCAAGTCAGTTGTTTGAAATATCTACAAACAGTTGTTGTTGTAGCATGACTCAAAGCTTACGTCAAGAAAACTGCAAAACTCAGCGACTAAATAGTTATTATGTGACAAACTTGGAGACGTTCAGTTAGGTGGCGAAGTGTGGCAACGCTGGCTTAGACCAGCCATTGGAGTGATGATGATGTTGTTTACTATTGTCCTTCATAGGGAAGGACACGGGCTAGCTAAGAGCCCGTCATTGAAGTGCAGGTATGGAGAGGGCAGCTGCTATATGTTTGACATTGAGCAGGTCCTCATCTTGTCGAGGTACTTGTCAATGACGGTCTGTATTGCTTGGCTGAAGATGGCAGGAGAGACGGGGATGCCAAGAGCACTGGCGAGTGTCAAGGAGAGACCGTTTGCCAACTCTTTTCCAATGGCTTGGAAGGACTCTGCTGGCAGTTGGTAGTAGCGTGTCTCTTCACTATACGCTGAAGGGGAAGTCTGCGGAGGCATGGCGGGTGTCTGGGTGGACGAAATGTAGAGGACTTATTGAGGTGAAGAGGTAATGCGTGTTGAGGAGTGTGTGGTGGAAAGCGGGACGATCGTCTGGGTGGAACGAGTTGTGCGTGGTGGTCGTCGGGAGGGAAGGCTTGTGGTTGGTGGCTGGCGCGGGGCCGCGGCGATGGGAGGCAGAGATGGAAAATCGGGTGGGCTGTTGTTGTTGTTTGTTGTTTAATTTGTGCTAGCATAAGCCAGCAGGGCTGTACAGAGCCCTCTAGAGGTTTTTATGGCTTTTGGAGCTCGCTATTGGTGCAACTTGTTTGAAATTTATGCCCCAAACAGCTTAGGGGAGTCCAGCTTCCTTGATGGAGTCAAGGGCTGGATACACCCCTGAGCCGGTATGGGCAAAGTTTCATGACGGAGTTTATATATATATATATATATATATATATATATATATATATATATATATATATATATATATACATATACACACACACACACATACACATATATACATACATACATACATATATACATACATATATACATATATACATATATACACATACACACACACATACATATATATATATATATATATATATATATATATATATATATATATATATATATATATACATACACATACATACATATATATATATATATATATATATATATATATATATATATATATGTATATATATATATATATATATATATATATTATTTCACCTGGGTGGCGGCGCCATAGTGACGGCTTCTGCCAGGAGTTTGGCTGGGGTTGTGGCAATGATAGTTGCCGCAGCCTCCCTTGCGTGTGCGTTTTCTGGGTCAGGATACATCCTGTTTGTTTTTCTTAGGTACCTTGTGCTTGGGCATTCGAGTATGTAGTGTAGCAGCGGTTTGGTTGTTGGATAGTCGCAGTGTTTGCAAAAGATCACTGGGAGATCTTCGCTGAGCTCCTGTAGGCAGGGGTAGCCGAGTCTGAGCCTGTGGACGTCGGCCCGGACACGTGGGTGTGTGCTTGGGTGTAGTTGAGCAGGCTCACCCCTTGTGGCCCGTGAGTACCATGTGGTTGATGGTGAGCCACGTTCGGTCTCATTTTTATGCTCCTCTTTGTGCAGGTGCGATATGTTTTGCCTGATTGTATTTTTAACCTGTGCCATGCTAGGGGGTACGACCATGTCCGGGTTAGGACGAGTGGTGGCGGCTTTTGCTTCCTCGTCTGCCCGATCATTTCCCCGTATGCTTGAATGTCCTGGTATCCACGCTAGTGTTGTTTCTGTTCCGTTGCCTTGAAGTTGTGAGGCCAACAACCGGATTGTGGTGAGCAGCCTTATATTATCTGAGGGCCATGGTTCTTGGAGGGCCTGCAGTGCCGACTTGGAGTCGGTAGCGATGAGAGCACTAGTGGGTTTAGTGGTTTCAAGGTGTTGTAGTGCTCCCTTGATGGCCACTAGTTCTGCCTGGGTCGATGAGGCCCCGTCCGAGAGACGCCACTGGTTTGTGGCGCCCTCAGTGACGAGTGCCGCCCCGGCAGCGCCCGTGGCCTGGTCTATGGAACCGTCTGTGTATATCGTGGTGGTATGATGTTCTGTGAGGGGCAGTAAGTGACTAAGCGCCTCCGCCCTGAGGGCCGCTGGGTGGAGGCTGGCCTTAGGGAGGTGGAGCCAGTCTGCTTGAATGGTAAATGGGGGTCGCCAGGGGGGAGAAGGCTGGTAGTCTGGAGGCGGGGAATCTTGCCCTTTGGCTCTTATCATGTCTGCACTGCCCGTTGTGGTTAGTGCAGTAGCCACGCTGATCGGGTGGGCGTTGAGCGCGGTGCAGGTGGTGGAGCCATGGGTAGCTGCTGACCCCACACAAAAGTACCGGGAGGTGCTGGGATTGTTGCAGTCTTCTGCTGGTTAGCAACCCAGGCAGCTTGCCGTTCACGACCCTGTTCCACGAGGCGAAGGCGGGCAGGGCAGGACTTGTTCCAGGCGTGGTGGGCTTGGTTACAGTTGGGACAACGGTGGACAATGTCTTGTTTTGCCTTATGTTTAACCAGGCACTCCTGTGTTTCGTGGGATCCGCTGCAAATCCCACACTTGACGTTTGCCCAGGAGGCTTGATGGTGACCAAAGCGGTGACAGCGGTAACACCGCAGTGGTTCGGGCACCCAAAGGCGGAGGTAGAAAGTCCCACAACTGGGGTAGGAGAGGACCACGTAGTGTGACGGTGACTTGGCGTGTGGCCTCTTTGGTGCGGGGTGTCTGGCAGCGGGTAGCTTTCTCGACTTGGAGATGACGTAGTAGTAACTCCGTGGGTAGACGAAGGGGGTAGCCCATGACTACGTCACGCGTGGTGTTGATATGGAGGTCAAGCTGAACCAACTTGACCCTGGTGGTGCTGCAGTTGACTGCAACATCCTGCAGGTGTTGAAAGGTCTCGGTGGATTTGGGGAGGATGACAGAGCTGCCATCCTTTCCCGGCAGGCATCTCATCACCAGAGTAGGGAAATCTTCTTCAAGGGCAGCCACGTCGTCCTAGGATGTCTGAAAACCATCTTGAATGGGGACTCGAAATGCAGGGAACTCCTATTCTGAGAAGGCGGGTTGCGGGGATGAGATACCAACCATGGTGGCCTGGGCGGTTCGAGTGCGGCGCCGCTTGCTCGACACCGTGGTGAAGCCGTCATCGTCATGGGGAGAGAGAGAGCGATGGTGAAGGATGATGAGGCGACACCCAGAGGTAGTGCTGAAGTAGCTGGCTCAAGAGCTGCAGCAGGCGTTGCAACAACACTGGGAGGTGTAGCCGTAGCAGAAACAGAGGCGGATGGCGGGGTGAAGTGGCGGGCAGTCTTACAAGGAGGAAAGCCGCCCCGTGAAGCACTTCGAGACGGTGAGTTGGAACCAAACGATGACCCGCTGCCAGGCGATGGACGTTTTGGGATAGCACCTGTAGGGTTGATGGGCTGCAACTGAGGACGGCAGACTGAGCCCAGACACGGTACACTGTACACGTCGTCCTGCTGCTGCTGTCTTTCACCATATTTTGACGGCCCTTCAGGTCTAGGTTATCTAAATAAATATAGGTGTCCCTCTACCCATGTACTGAGTTTTGCTACCTCATTGTCCTCACCTTAGTGACAACAGTAAGTGTCTGTTGTCAGGTTGTCAGATTGTCCTTCCTCTCTCACCTACGGAGTGTCCGCCTCAGTGAGCGTGCTTTTGGGGTGAATTAACACCGATCGGCCCCCCTAGAGTGGTTTGGCAAGACAATCTGACTCTAGGAAACTCCTCCCTGGCGTCCTCCCGCTTGTGTCCCGCTCCCCTCCTGTAGGAGGGGGGTGTACCCCATGGCTGAGGCCTCCTCCCCCCCCTCCCCCCTGCAGGGGGAGGGAGGGTCTTGACCGACCACCCCCGACAACCACACGCCCCATCACTCCTGACCAAGCGAGATTTGTTACACTCAAATCCAAGACACAGACCCGACTATCAAATGTAAATTCTTTCATCATCAAAAAAGTTATCGATGTAAATATTGGTACTGCTGCCAATGTCAAAAAACTTGCAAGCGGAGATCTTTTGGTTGAAACTCTTAATGCTAAACAAGTCACTTCCCTAATGAAGGTACGACGCATGCATGATATTGAGATTAAAGCTTCGGTCCCAGTATCCATGAACTCGTGTCAGGGGGTTGCCTCCCATCGCGACTTTGTGGATATGACGGAAGATGAAATCGTTGATAACATGCATGACCAGGGCGTTATTGGGGCTAGAAAGATCACTAAATTCGTTGACGGTGCGAGAAGGAACACTGCTTCAGTCACTTTAACTTTTGCTGTTGCCAAGTTGCCCGACAGAGTGGATGTAGGATACGAGCGGGTTCCCGTTCGTTCCTATATTCCAAACCCTCTTCGGTGTTTCAAATGTCAACTCTATGGTCATCACGGAAATGCTTGTCGTTCTGTTCACTCTTTCTGTGGTAAGTGTGCTTGCGAGGGTCATTCGTCGGAACAGTGTTTGTCATTGGTAGAGAAGTGTCGTAACTGTTCAGAAGCTCACTCTACTTTCTCGCGGGATTGTCCTGCTTGGAAGCTGGAGAAAGAGGTCTGTACCGTTAAGGCAGTCGAAGGCATCTCGTACTTTGACGCGAGGAAGCGAGTGAAGGAGACGCACGCTGCGCCTTCTCCAGGCGTTTCATACGCGGCAAGCGTACAGATGCGTCCAGTGATGAAGTCTGTTTCGATTCAGACTGAGCCTCTGCCTGCTGCACCTGCCCCAGCTGTTTCCCTTTCTACGAAAACCTCATCTGCTCCTCCAACACCTACTACCAAAAACACAATCACACCTGCCACTTCCTCCTCCCCCTCCTCTTCCTCCACCTCCACTTCCACCTCCACCTCATCCTCCTCCACTACAACCAAATATGCCTCTGCTGTCTCTACCACTCCACCAAAGAAAGAAAAGAACGCCAAGGATAATAATAAATGTAATTTTACAACTTTAGAACGCAATTCCTCTTCTCATGTCCTCGCGGCTCCCGCGCCTTCGAGGAGGGGCTCTCACGCTCGCTCCCTCTCGACCAGCTCCGGGGAGTTAACCATAGATGAAGCCATGCAGATCTCCTCTGGCAAGAGCCGAGAGAGGTCCCCGGCTAGCGCCTCCGAGCGCAAAAAAAACTAAGAAACACGGCCGCTCCCATAACTCTTAAACCATTACGTTCAACGTTTTACAGTGGAACTGTAGAAGTATTCGGAATAAACTTCCATATATGTCACTTTTAGTGAACTTACACAGGCCGTCCGTTATTTGCCTACAAGAGACGATGCTGGAGGATCATCCTGATCCTTCAGTACTAAAACACTACCATGCGTATAGAAGACACGACGGTCACGGCGTGGCCGTTTACACACATAAAACACTATCACACACAGAAGTGACGTTGGATACCACTCTGGAGGCAGTCGCGTGCAGAGTGAAATTCAATGGCACGTATCTGGCTATCTGTTCTCTCTACTTGCCTCCCAATACGCCTATTGCTGATGATGACTTAAGGTCGTTATTTCACCAGCTTCCAGGCAACAAGCTGGTTTTGGGCGACTTTAACGCCCATCATCAGCAATGGGGCAGTGAGGTGTCAAGTGTACGCGGGGAACAGATTGTTAACATTCTCCTACAGACAAACCTCTGTCTTCTGAACGATGGTTGTGCGACTCGTGTAGACGATCGGACTGGTAACGCGACTGCCATTGACCTGTCATTGGCCTCGGCAAATATGTTCCCTGACTTCTCTTGGAATGTCAGCGACGACTCACACGGAAGTGACCACCTACCAATCTGCATTTCTTATGCATGCGACGTTGCCACTACCCCTCCTCCACCTAAATTTAATTTTAAAAGAGCAGATTGGGCAACCTTCCGTGTGATCGCCGATGTGGATATATCTGGCGAGGACACTGACACAATGGTTAGTAACGCAACACAATCCATTTTACACGCCGCTGAGGCATGTATTCCGAAAACTTCTACAATTCACACAAAGCATGGAGTTCCTTGGTGGACAACGGATTGCCGACAAGCACTTCGTGAGCGTAATAGGCGATACAGGTATTTCAGCCAGCAGCCCAGTCAAGCTAATTTCATGGCCTATAAAAAGGCAAGGGCTCAGGCAAGGAAAGTCATCCTTCAAGCTAAGAGGGGCTCTTTCAGAGAGTATACTTCATCTGTAAACCGCACAACCCCGCTAGGACAGGTCTGGAACACGGTCCATGTCCTTAGCGGGAAAAAAACCACAACCCCAATAACCACACTCATCAACAACGGGGATGTGACAGACACCCCCCCAGCCATTGCCAATGTCTTAGCCCGGCAATTTAAGCAGGCGAGTAGCTCCGCCTCGTTTCACCCTGCCTTCCTTCCCCGGAAGGAGGCAGCAGAACAAACTGTCCCAAACTTTGCCACAGGAGGCGTAAACACTGACTACAACTCAGAGTTTACGCCGGATGAACTCCTCCTTGCCCTGAAATCCTGTAAAGGCTCCAGTCCTGGTCCAGATCAAATATCTTACAGTATGCTCCAAAATCTCGGCCCTAGTTCACTCATTAAATTACTCTCCCTTTACAATAGAATCTGGACCACTCATACTTTCCCCCAATCTTGGCATTTTGCTCACGTTATCCCAATACCCAAAAAGACTGGTCGCCTTACGGACCCCAGTGCGTTTCGTCCTATTGCGCTCACGAGTTGTCTCTGTAAGGTCATGGAACGTATGATTAACAAAAGGCTGCTTTTTGTTTTAGAAGCAAAAGGTGTGTTAAGTGGTCAACAATCGGGCTTTCGTAAATACCGAAGCACGATGGACCACTTAATGCACCTGGAGCATTGTATTTCAGAGGCTTTCGCCAAAAATGAATTCATGATAGGAGTGTTCTTGGACATTCACAAAGCCTTCGACATGACATGGCGACACGGTATCCTCATGAAACTCCATGCTCACGGTTTAAGAGGTAACTTTACCTATTTTTGTTTATAATTTCTTACAGGACAGAACTTTCTCTGTCAAGCTTCCCTGTAACGTATTCTCGGACATTTATGTCCAGGAAAATGGGGTGCCACAGGGTAGTGTTCTTAGTCCTACTTTATTTTGTGTTATGATTAATGATATTCTGTCATCAACTCCTGTCCCAAGAAATCTTAAATACTCGCTCTACGCTGACGACTGTGCGTTATGGCATTCGTCGCCAAACGCGCAGTTCTCGGCTGGACGGATTCAAATTGCTCTTGACTCCGTCCAACAGTGGGCCTCTCTGTGGGGATTTAAGTTTTCTATTCCAAAGTGTATCGGTGTAGTTTTCACTCAACGTAAAATTCCTGCTTTGCATATTTCTCTTCAAGGCCAACCGATACCATTTCAAAATTCAGTTAAATTCTTGGGTCTGCATTTTGACAGCAGACTCAATTGGAAAACACACGTAAATAATTTGTTAGTTCGTTGCCATAAAAAAGTCAATGTCCTAAAATACCTATCAGGTACTTCATGGGGAGCAGACAGAAAATCTTTATTAATGGTGTACAAGTCCTTAATTCGTTCTCACTTAGACTATGGCTCACCGGTGTATGGGTCTGCGTCGGACGCAACACTGAGGAGGCTGGATGTTTTTCAGAATGTATGTCTGCGAATGTGTCTTGGAGCCCTGCGGTGTACACGCGTGGGGCGTTTGGAGGTGGAGGCAAATATACCACCACTGAGTGTGCGACGTGACGGCCTACTACTGGCATACGGCCTGTCAACGGCCCGGAAGACTCCACTCCACGGACAAAACCTTCACGGACAAAACTCCCGCGGACAAAACCCCCACGGACAAAACTCCCACGGACAAAATCCCCAGTGGACAAAAAAACCCCAGCTCAATTTTTTCTGAAGAAGATATATAGTTTAAGTAATTTATTTTATAACATGATTACATTTACTTAAATAATCATATAATTTATATAATATATCATTTATATTTTGTCATATATAATTAAAATTATTGAAATAATCATGAACAATATTATAAAAGGAAAGAATGTAGACAGGTAAGGTAAGCTGAAGGGAAGGGCATGTCAGGTCAGGTGTGTGAATAGGGCCAACGTCACCACCATAATAACATAATGAGGCTACTTATACATCAAGAAGAGCTCAAACAGTACATGAATACGTTGGGAATGTTCTAGGAATAATACATTTTCTTGTAAAGGTTGTGCTCATACAGATTTGGAGGTGAAGCAACTACTTTCTGTGACGAAATATTACAAAATATGTAAAGGAAATGTTATGAAATATAACCCCATCAGCTATATTTAAGATATAATTTATTTTATATCATATATAAATATATCTACCAAAGTAATCATGAAAATTATCATAAATATTAAAAGCCAATCTTTCTCAAAAGAAACAAACAGTGTAAAGGAAGGCCAAACTGCAACCAACTGCTAGGGAAATAATTAAGACAGGTAAGGTAACCTGACGCTGTCAGGTCACCAGTCAGGTGTTACTGGGAAGGGCAGGTCAGATCAGGTGAGTGTATATAAGGCTGCTAGATTTAATGTGGCATCAGTTCCACTTCAGCTGCTGTCTTTGTGGATATACAATGGAGATCAAGAACAATAAAGGAGGCTCTAAACTGTGTACAGAAGGCTACTTGTACACCAAGAAGAGCTCAAGCACTACAAGAATACGTTGGGAATGTTCTCAAAGGAATGCATTATCGTGTAAAAGTTGTGCTTATACAGACAGATATGGAGGTGAAACAACTGCTTTATATGACTGAGCATAGCCACGACCCAGATCCTAACAAGGTTGAAGCAGCCAAAGTGAAAAACACCATAAAGGCAGTCGCTGTGACCAACAGGGTCAGACCTGCAAATATTATTGCAGACAACATATGTCAACAACCACTCCAAGTTCGTTGTGCCATTGGTAGAAATGACTCTTTGATGCGCAATGTTCGACGTCTACAGAAAGGAGCACTGCCAAAACCTGATCATTGTTTCCCTTATTAATTCCTTTTACCCATTTGCAAACCTCAATCATATACCCTCTTGCCCTCCTTCTCTCTAGGGAGTGGAGATTAAGACGTTTTAACCTATCTTTGTAGGGTAAATTTCTCAGCCCCTGAATCATCTTGGTCATTCTTCTCTGGACTGCCTCCAAGGAGCCTATATCCTTCCTATAATAAGGGGACCATAATTGAGCTGCATAATCTAGGTGGGGTCTAAATAGCGCTAAATACAACCTCAGAATGACCTCAGAACTCCTATTTGTCACACACCTACTAATAAATCCCAGTATCTTGTTGGCCCTATTTCTAGCTATAATACACTGTTCCCTGGGGCACAAGTCACTGCTTACTTGAATTTCCAAGTCCCTCACACTATATGACCTTCCTAAGGTACTGTCATTTAATGTGTAGTCTACAGGCCTATTACCTTTACCTACGCTCATAATACTACACTTGTTAACATTAAACTGCATCTGCCATTTCTCTGACTACTCGTACAGCCTATTTAAGTCATCCTGCAGCATCCTAGCATCATCTATATTCTTTACCGGTCTATCTATCTTTGTGCCATAGGCAAATTTACTGATATCACTGTTTATTCCTGTCATTTATATAGATTATGAATAACAACGGTCCTAGTACTCATCCCTGTGGTACACCACTAGTGACATTACCCCATTCTGATTTATTCCCATTAATCTGTACTCTCTAGTTGTTCCCTACTAGTGTAATACTTGTAAAATATTACCACCAAAACAACCACACAAGGTGCTTGTAATAGTGTAATACCTACCAGCATTAACACAAAAACAAAGAACAAAAAATAGGGTTCGGTATCACTTTCCTTGCGTCGTTTAGGGGGTAGGGTGTTCAGGATAATAATATTTGTAGTGGAAGTATCAAAACAATAGTATTTATTGAGTGCTGAAGTATGTAGTACTTATTTGGACACATACATATCCCTTATATATCACTTGTATATCACTTGGTCAATTGAGATTAATTAAGGGCTAACTGGTATAAAAATATACCCACTGCTTAGTTAACTAAACGGCCCAAGTTACCCCTGATCCCTTATCTAACGAGTGAATATTCCTTCGAGTCTAAGAACGAAGACAAGGTGACATACAGGATAACTTGTGCAAAACAAAAACACAGAAAGAAATATACGATATGGACACTTCAGATGGGTGGACACTTGACCACTTCAAATCGACTTCCTTATCTTACGTCTCGGATGGAATATTCCTTCGAATCCGAGAAACGAAAATAACGATAGGAACGCGAGGAACTATTCACTGGACCCTTTACAACATAAGCACATGGCACCACTTCACTCGTTCTGACATCACATGTTATACATCCTACCTAATTTCCCTAACAAGCTAGAATCCCTTGATACTTTGACTTGGCATTGACCTAGATTCACTTGCCATATGACGAATTTGTAACACCAGGCCGAGATGTCGGAGAGTAGCAGGCGAGTGGGAAGAAAACAAAAAAACACATTAACTTCCAACCTAACACCCATATAATATTCACTTTCCCTACACTTGATCACACTCCTAGTAATGTCAAAGATAGATAGATAGATAGATAGATATATATATATATATATATATATATATATATATATATATATATATATATATATATATATATATATACATACATACATATATATAATATCACACACCTTACTGACTTTACATAGCTATCACTGTATCTTCAATAGCTATAATAACTCTCTCACCTGAGATGTCGGAGAGTAGCAGGCGAGTGGGAAGAGCTTTCGCTTCAACCCTCGAATAAAACTCTCCTGGATTGCCAGACGCCTCTAGGAACATAGGTTCTGAATAATTATAACTATAATCTAACTTTGCCTGATACATCATTCATTTCCTCAATTCTTATTTTTAATTAGAATTATTATAATATTTTTCGGTTTCAACTATCCTTCCTTTATGAAACAAGTTTAATAGGAGGTCCCCCCCCCCTTTAATGGAACTATTCATATTTTCCCTACGTGAGAATAATATCTTTCCTCAAAATATTCCACCGCAAGTGAAGAAAATGATCTGGATTATGGAACGCAGGTTAGTGAATATACGTAGGATTTTACGGATATATATTTGATTCATTCCTTCTCCTCCCCACAGGTAGATTTTATAAGACTTTGATTTGAGGCGATGATTAAACTCCCCTACTTAATAAAAAAAAATAATTAAACAACCCTTTACTCTTTCCCCTTATTGCCTACTTAACCCCTTATCCCATGATGGTTAGGGAATAACAAAATATTGCAAGTACTACTACTTCGACCCTCACCCGAATGATATTTGAGAAATAATACAGTTTTATCACACCAAAACCAAAAAACGGAGTGTTACACACGCCTGTCCTCCGGAGCTGAACCTTACGGTGGAAGAATTTGACTCAATCCCTATTCTCACCATACTTACTACCTAACCAACGTTACTCATACCTTAACCTTCAATTTAACTACAGCCATTCCTATTTACAACTTAGAAACATCCGTCTCCCCTTCCATTTTTCGACTGAAAGACCTAACATAATACACTGATACCAAAAACCCAAACTTAAATCACCTGATTCGTATTCTTCCCCCTGGAGGAAAGTTTTTCTTTCTCCATTTCACCCGAAATATGTCAAACAGGCACTCTTCACGCAACCCCAGCCACTCTCTACATTGTAGAGAGTGGCTGGGGTTGTGTGAAGAGTGCCTCCGAAGGTTCCCGGAACAGCCATCCAGCTTTATGAACTTTCCGGATCACCAACGTGGGGATTGGTCCCTCACCCGAACCGTGTACCCCTTAAGGTAATGCTCTGTATCACCCTGCTTCTGACTCATAAAGCGAATCATCCACAGGGGTACCGTCACTCCGGGACACACCCCTGGCTACTGGGGCCCCATGACTAGGGTTCATGGTCTGGGACCCAATAACCAGCGGCGGCCAGGCCCTGGTAGAGATAAATTAGCTCTTAACACCACGGCACATGGCGCCGGATTTGTGTGCAGCTGACGTCCCCTCCAAACCAAGAGGTTAGTCATTATTCTATGGGCAGTTTAAACTTAAGAGGCACTCACATATTATGTGAAACCCCAGCCGTGTACCCAATGAGAGAGCGTTTGCCGTGTTTATCTCAATGTACTTCACACTTGAGTTAAATACGTTGCCCAGCGGTCGCCACGGGGTTTTCAACCTGGGTTACGCGTATCCCAAGGGGTACGTGACAGGAATTTTGGGGGTACGTGACAGGTTTCTCAAAAAACTTTGGTTCTGAATAAGACTTAAATAAGTGCAAAACTATTTGTAGAAAGTGGCCTACATGTTCTAGGCTAGATGTGTCCTCCACTAGAACCAGGACACTAGGTGACAACGTTAAGGAAACTCTTGGAGTTATGTCATTAAATTGAGAGAAAGCTCTCTTGGGCTACACTTGCCATACAACCTTACATTTAAGTTACCTCATTTATGTAGTCATGGGTTTTGCTTGCAGCTAAGGAGTGATGTGCCTACACTGCAGCCATAATAACTGGTAATGGTTTCATGGCCAAGTTTGTGGCTTTCAGTTATGTCTGCCAACGGCGGTTGCGGCAGAGATTGTGATCATCAATGTATGTATGTTTATCGGTCTGCCTGTTGGTTAGTAAATTTATTGCTGTACCCAGCCCACATGTGCTGGGGGCAGGGAGTTAGGTCTATTATAGAACTTGGACTGATCCATAAATTCACAGACAATTATTGTTGTTATTACGTGAGGTACTGATGAATTTATGGGCGCATTTAATAATAAATTTTATGTACTGATAGATTTATGAGCAGATTTTTTGTCATCACACCAATAATTCGTGGACACATTTGTTATTATTTACTGATGAATTCCTGGACGCATATGTTATGTTGTGACGAATTCATGGGCAAGAATGTTGGGAAAGTGTACCAATGAATTGATGGGTACATTTGTTGCCATTATGTGACTGTGGGGTGTGCAGTATGACAGTGTGGTGTGGTGACTGACTGTGGTGTGCAGTGTATAAACTAAGTTGATAAACCATGCATTTCTTTTTACCCTTCTTGATGCTGCATTCTGGGTAAAGGGTACGTGACCAATATTGAAAGACTTCAAGGGGTACATAAGATTAAAAAGGTTGAGAACCCCTGCTCTACAACATACAGGTTGTCCTGGGGCAGACCCACCTGGGTACTGCCCGATCACTCTCTACTGTCCCGTTACCCATATTGGAGGGAATAAGCGATTCATTCATTCTTCATTCATTCTCTCATTCATTCTTACATTCACCCACTCACTCCTCACAATGGTTAGGCTTCATAAGATGCGTCCTAAAGTGATGCTAAGAGCCTGCAGCGGGAGTGACTGTAACCTGAGGAAGGTCGAGGCCATAGCAATGCATTCACCATGGTAACCCCTCCTCGAACTAAAGTCATGGATAGGACCTTCACTCTGACATACTACATGACACATTATGTATGATTAGGGATCCATTTCCCTGATGATGACTGACACTTGAGTGAGACGTGTTTTCCTGTTGTTCTTTCTTGGATGCTGGTAGCTATCTTGAGGTTTACACGACACAAAAACTTAACTTAACATTCCTGACACACACACTTGGATTGTTCTTATTTTCCCACCGCTCAATATTCCTCAATATATCTCTTAGGAGGTTGTCGGTGGCGAGGTGGACGAGTTTGATCCTCCTCTTCTTCCTCCACAATAACAGACTCCACCAGTTCCTCTGCCTCCGGGATAATCTGATGACGGCTGATATATGGTTTCACTTTCTCAGCCGCCCTTTGCACGCACTTCCCTGTATAAGGGTCCTCCAACACATACACTTGCCCTTCTCGGATACTTTCCACCACTCGATAAGGGCCTTTCCA
Source organism: Metacarcinus magister (assembly GCA_029783475.1). Taxonomy (NCBI): domain Eukaryota; kingdom Metazoa; phylum Arthropoda; class Malacostraca; order Decapoda; family Cancridae; genus Metacarcinus; species Metacarcinus magister. The sequence continues at coordinate 2,194,295 of JAPQNM010000017.1, read as the reverse complement.
CTTTGCTTTGAGTTTAACACAAATGCCTGGTAAATGAGTTTCACTTTTTACCCACACCAAGGTCCCCTTGTGCACTCTCTCAGCTTTGCGATTCCTGTTGGCCACCTCTCGATACCTCCTTTGAGACAAAACACTCGCTTCTTTGATTAATAGTTTGAGGTTGTTTCTTTCACTTTCTCCTGAAGGTATCGTCACGAGGGGTGCCGTGATGGTCCGTGGTGGGTGTCTGGCGAAGAAGGCGACATAGGGAGTGACACCAGTGCTGCCATGAACAGCCATGTTCATATGGGATCTGGCACTCTCCTAATAGTGTTGGCCACCTCAAGGGGTAACTTTTACAAAGCTGCGATAGAATGGTCTTGAGAGTCCGGTGCATGCGCTCAATCAAGCCGTTTGACTGAGGGTGATAAGGTGTGGTGAACAGCAGCTCCACCCCGTGTTGATCCGCCCACGCCTTCATGTTGCTTCCGGTGAATTCCATGGCATTATCACATAATAGTGCCCCAGGTCGGCCAAAGTCAGTAGTGAATTGGGAAAGTCTAGCCACTATTCCTACAGCTTGTTTGGATTTTAAGGGATAGAATTTTACAAAGCGAGAATAATGGTCTATTATTGTTAAAATATACCTATTTCCATCTTGACCTGATGTCATGTCAGTTAAGTCAATGGCTATTCTTTCTAAAGGATGAGATACAATAGGTAATTCGCTATATGGTTGTGACATTCCCTTGTTGTGTTTGTATTGCTGACAATTTAGACATTCCTTTAAATATTGAATCATATTGGTCTTTAGAGTGGGCCAATAAAACAGTTCTTCCGCTTTCTTTATCGATTTAAATTGGCCAAAATGTCCAGACTGGTCATGAGCTACTTCCATAGCCTTTCCCACTAATTGACGAGGCACTACCATGGTATAAAAAAAACTACCATCTACACTTGTTCGGACATAGTGTAGTAACCCTTCAATTAACTCAAATTGATCCAATGTGGCCCGGGCAATCTTACGACGGGGTAATATACCACCCTTTAAATATTCTAATAATTCACTCCAGGTTGGATCGTCGTGTTGTGCCTTGATAAATTCTGGCCTAGTTAGACCTAGCCAAGTGACGAGAGGCTGTTGCGTGATGACCCTTACAGGACGAGATAGTTGATCTGCAACTACATTGTCTTTCCCTTTCACATATTTGATTTTAAAGTTATACTCCCTCATTTCTAACATCCATCTAGTGACTCGAGGAGACTTAGTTCGTCGTCGAAAAATGTTGGTAAGCGGTTGATGATCTGTCTGAATTTCAAAGATTGCTCCCCACAGATAATGATGGAAATGACGACATGCTAAAACTACCGCGAGTGCCTCTTTATCGGTCACTGAGTACCTTTTTTCACAACTACTTAGTTTCTTGGAAAAGTATCCTAGGGGTTTAATATTTTGATCAGATTGTACTTGATGGAGAACCGCCCCTACACATTCCTCGCTGGCATCAGTGACTAGTATTATTGGGAGTTCTGGGTGATATTTTACTAATACTGGAGCAGACATCAACTTCTGCTTCAGTATTTCGAACGCCTCCTGACATTGGTCGGTCCTGGTCCTGGTCGGTCCAGTTAAACATGGTCGGTCCTGGTCGGTCCAGTTAAACATGACTTCCGCCTTAGTTAGATTGGTCAGCGGTGAGGCTATTTTAGAAAAATTAGGCACAAATTTTCGATAGAATCCACACATACCCACAAACCTTCGGACTTCTTTCACGTTTTTGGGTGGATTCTGTTAACTAATTGCTTCTAGATTTTTAGGGTCAGGTGTACTTCTCTTCTGTGAAACTTTATGACCTAGAAATTTTATTTCCTTTTTTACAAAGTCACATTTTGTTAGATTTAATTTTACCCCCTTACTTTCAAATAAAACGAACAGTTGTTTTAATCTCTCCAATAGTTGTTCAAAATTCTCAGCCCACAAGATTACGTCATCCAGGTAATTTTTAACCCATCCTTCTCTCAACAAGGGCGTTAATAGTTCGGCCATTTTCCTGGAAAAAATGGCCGGAGAGCAGCTTAATCCAAAAGGAAGTTTTCGAAAACGATATAATGATACTCCGTCAGAGAAAGTTGTTAAATCCCGACTGTTCTCCTCTAAGGAAATTTGAAAATAAGCGTCTTTCAGGTCTAGGGTGGCATATATTTCATGTCCGGCTGCACTGCTTACCAGATCCTCGAGACGAGGCAACGGATATATATCGTCTGAGAGATGTTCATTTACTCGCCTAAAGTCCAGACACATTCGCTTTGTTCCGTCAGGCTTATTTACTAATACGATCGGAGATAACCAGGCTGAACTAGAAGGCTCAATTACTCCTCGCTCCTCCATGTCGATCAACATTTTGGTAATTATCTCTTTTGCATGTTCTGGGTAACGATACATGGGTGATCTACATGGATTGTTATTGGCTACTGAGATATGAGCAGGATCGCCAGAGATGGTGCCTAAGTCTCGATCGTCGAGTATGAATAATAGATTGTGAGTTAACACCATGTTGGATAGTTGCTCTTTTTGGTGGTCACTTAGGTGCGACCAATTTTGTTTCTCAATTAGTAGTTGCAACCGCTCATTTCTTGTCCCCTTTTCTTTGACTTGTTCACAATGGGGCATTAATTCATTTAGAATGTTGGTATGATTTACTGGCCGAGTTGGAGAAGTGACAGTGCTCGAATAGATGTCATATTGAGCCACTGCAGTCTTACTTTTGATAAATTTATGTATTTTAGAGGCACTTTCCATAATTATTGGAATTGTTTGGTTAACATCGACCTCTACCAGGGAAGGATAACTTGGTGTTGAATAACGGGGGTGTGGATAAACCAGTAATTTGGTGCCAGGTTGTTCCCTTACCACTGCTCGGATGACTTGAGTTTGATAAGGCTTAAGGTGAATGGTATCATTAAGATGTATTTTCGATCTTATTGGAGAGTCAACTGGATTAGTTTGTATATTACACTTACGAATGCATTGTACCTCATTTCGAGCTAATTTTACCTGGTAAACTGGATAAGGTGCTCCTCCCCAAATCATAACCTTATCTTGATAATTCCAGGTCAGACGTGACCTTCGAACAATGTCACATCCTAATAGTAAGTCGCTATTTAAATATGAATCGGGCACTACTGAAACACTTTGCTGGTGTTTCTCTTGGTCCCCAATATGAATTTCTAACTGAACCATTCCAAGCACCCTTAGTGGTTGACCAGTTATCCCAGTGAGTGATGGTAAACATTTTGATTTGTTAATTTCAAGACCTAATCGACTTACGGTAGTTTTTCTTATTAACGTTACATTACTACCTGTATCTAACATTGCTGTACAAATTTTTCCATTCACTATTAAGTTAATAAGTGGGGTGAGGCTTTCAGTAGGATTGGGGACTAATCCGTCGACCACTCCTACGTTACCCCGTGAATAATTACTTGAACGAGTATTACGATTTGGTCTGCCAGTCTGTGAAGTGGTGGAGGTAGAGGTCCTTCCGGGACAAAATGAACTACCTCGGTAACAACCGTATTGAAAACAATCAAAACAATGATTCCTGGATGGTTTTCTCCAGCAGTCTCGTAAATTATGAGTCGAGCTTCGGCAGAAAGCACAGAATTTCCCCGATTGAGATGTTTGAGTGGTAGTTAATTTACTTATTTGGTGTTGCAATTGTTGGATTTTTGCATTGAGTTCTGCTATGCTTTCTGCAGACTCACGTGTGGATGAATTTTCTGATTGAGGATTAACAGAGACGCTATGTTGTTGAGGGGCTTCGCTCTGAGATTGCGCGGGGACGGTTTTAATGAATGGTTGTTGATGTAAAAGTAATAACCGCTCATTTTCCAGGAATGTTGTCATCCATAAATGCCTCAAGTAGGTCTCTACTTTTCCTTGGAAATCCCTGTAACAATTTACGTTTTAATAACGTCTACTTTTCCTTGGAAATCCCTGTAACAATTTACGTTTTAATAACCTGTCTCGATCGGGCAACCTTTCCTCCTGAAAACGTCCCTTAATAGCTGCATAATGACACTTAAATTGCTGCACAAACGATTGTGGGCTTTCCATCCAATCATAATGAAAAGTATCATTTTGTCTCCAGGCTTGGTCAAAGTTCATTTCCATCCCGAATTCCTTGGTAAGAAATGTTTTTAAGTCTCTCCACGTTAAAATTTCCCCCTGCCTTTGAGCAGTATGAATCATAACAGCCAAATCACCATCAACACGTGACTTTGCTACATCTAACCTAGAACTGGAATCCTCAGTACATTGTTCAACAGCTTCGAAAAACATTTGTAAGCGTGCTGATGAATCTAGACGTTGCAACGCTTCTAACTCTAAAATTTTAATGTCTCTGGGTCTAATTAAGACGGTTGTGGGTTGGCGTAGCGGAATTCCCGAGATATTTTCGGCTGTAGCGCCATATACCTGATTGGTGCCTCTGAAAGGTTGGCTTTGATACTGAGAATAACTTCGAAATGGAGGCAATCCTGAAGCACCATTGTGATTGAAATGAGAAGGGTCATAAGGACTGGGGCGTGGCGATGGTAGTTCAGTGAAATTTTCTCCGGGTGTGAAGGGTGGTTGCTGTTGAAACGTTTTCCAAGTCGCTCATTCGTTCTGACATGGTTGTCATTTGTTCTGCCATTCTAGTTACGGTATCCAACATTAACCGAGTATTAATTATGTCATCTGAATGTTGGGCTGGTACAGGTCTGTTATTATTTATGGTGTCACCACACGCACCATCTTCAACTAGTGGTTCTTCCCGTTCACTCATTATCTCTTCTCGATCAGCTTCCTCCATTATAACCCGTTTATTTTTACCTAAAGCCCTTCTGGTTAACATTGCAATATTATTTTAATTAATTTAGTGAGCCAACTTCTCCTCCCACTCCCGAATAGCACGTGTTAATTGTTGGTTAATGACCACTTTTGCATTGGTTTCAAAGTGTACCCCGTCTTTGGCCAAAGTGAATTTTACACCATTGAAATTTATACACAAGAATTTACGACTCCCTTTTGTATCTAAAATTAGGAATAATTGAAGTGTTGGACTGGTATTGCCTGTTTTCGATTTCTATTATTATGACTTTGGACCCGCAAGTCTGTTCTATTACTTTGCCTATCTCGAGAATCTGGTCAGCCAGCTGGCGTGGTTGTGTGGATTCCTTTATATCATTGCTGCCAATCCACAATAAGGTGAGGTCACGAGTCCATTCCAGGACCCTAGCCAATCTCCCATCATTAAAGAAGGATTGGGCATGAGCACCTGGCCCACGATAAATATTAATTTGCACATTTTCTATGTTCAGTTCTCTCGGCACTTGACTGTGTCCAACTATCGCGACTTTGAAAAGTGTCCCACTCATCAAAAGAAAAAAAAATATAACACTTCCGACTACAAACAACTCTGAACTACCCAATACGGCTAAACGACACTCCAGTGATCCCACACAAGCTGCCACCAGTGTAATACTTGTAAAATATTACCACCAAAACAACCACACAAGGTGCTTGTAATAGTGTAATACCTACCAGCATTAACACAAAAACAAAGAACAAAAAATAGGGTTCGGTATCACTTTCCTTGGGTCGTTTAGGAGGTAGGGTGTTCAGGATAATAATATTTGTAGTGGAAGTATCAAAACAATAGTATTTATTGAGTGCTGAAGTATGTAGTACTTATTTGGACACTTACATATCCCTTATATATCACTTGTATATCACTTGGTCATTTGAGATTAATTAAGGGCTAACTGGTATAAAAATATACCCACTGCTTAGTTAACTAAACGGCCCAAGTTACCCCTGATCCCTTATCTAACGTCTTAGAGTGAATATTCCTTCGAGTCTAAGAACGAAGACAAGGTGACATACAGGATAACTTGTGCAAAACAAAAACACAGAAAGAAACACACTATATGGACACTTCAGATGGGTGAACACTTCAGATGGGTGGACACTTCAGATGGGTGGACACTTGACCACTTCAAATCGACTTCCTTATCTTACGTCTCGGATGGAATATTCCTTCGAATCCGAGAAACTAAAATAACGATAGGAACGCGAGGAACTATTCACTGGACACTTTACAACATAAGCACATGGCACCACTTCACTCGTTCTGACATCACATGTTATACATCCTACCTAATTTCCCTAACAAGCTAGACTCCCTTGATACTTTGACTTGGCATTGACCTAGATTCACTTGCCATATGACGAATTTGTAACACCAGGCTGAGATGACGGAGAGTAGCAGGCGAGTGGGAAGAAAACAAAAAAACACATTAACTTCCAACCTAACACCCATATAATATTCACTTTCCCTACACTTGATCACACTCCTAGTAATGTCAAAGATATATATATATATATATATATATATATATATATATATATATATATATATATATATATACATATAAATAATATCACACACCTTACTGACTTTACATAGCTATCACTGTATCTTCAATAGCTATAATAACTCTCTCACCTGAGATGTCGGAGAGTAGCAGGCGAGTGGGAAGAGCTTTCGCTTCAACCCTCGAATAAAACTCTCCTGGATTGCCAGACGCCTCTAGGAACATAGGTTCTGAATAATTATAACTATAATCTAACTTTGCCTGATACATCATTCATTTCCTTAATTCTTATTTTTAATTAGAATTATTATAATATTTTTCGGTTTCAACTATCCTTCCTTTATGAAACAAGCTTAATAGGAGGTCCCCCCCCCCTTTATTGGAACTATTCATATTTTCCCTACGTGAGAATAATATCTTTCCTCAAAATATTCCACCGTAAGTGAAGAAAATGATCTGGATTATGGAACGCAGGTTAGTGAATATACGTAGGATTTTACGGATATATATTTGATTCATTCCTTCTCCTCCCCACAGGTAGATTTTATAAGACTTTGATTTGAGGCGATGATTAAACTCCCCTACTTAATAAAAAAAATAATTAAACAACCCTTTACTCTTTCCCCTTATTGCCTACTTAACCCCTTATCCCATGATGGTTAGGGAATAACAAAATATTGCAAGTACTACTCCTTCGACCCTCACCCGAATGATATTTGAGAAATAATAGACAGTTTTATCACACCAAAACCAAAAAAACGGAGTGTTACACTAGTAAGCCATCCCCTAATCCACTTCTAGTTCCTCATCTCACCTGACCTGACCTGACCTGACCTCTTATCATTTGACCTCATCTCACCTCTGAGCTTCATATCAATCATCAACATCTCATCTTCTATTAAACACACTTCATGACATACTTATACATTTTTGCAGCTAATTAATTCTATATAATGAATAAACCAAATGAATTATTTAGTTCAAAGTAAAACATTTAAAAAATACTGTACATCATCAACTACTGCTACTACAACTAATAATAACAATAATAATAATAATAATAATAATGATAATGATAATGATAATAATAATAATAATAATAATAATAATAATAATAATAACTGATCAAAATAGTTTTATATACTGAGTCCCTTAGCAGCACCTAGACCAAGACCAGGACCTGCCTCATGTAAACAAACCCGGCGTGGCACAAACAAAAAGGAGAAGTAGGAGGAACACCAATACTAATAACAATAAGAAGAACAAGAAGGAGGAACACCAATAATAATAATAATAAGAAGAAGAACAAGTTGGAGGAACACCAATACTAATAACCTCAAGAAGAACACCAATACTACTACTAATAATAATAAAAAGAAGGAAGAACAATACAAATCATGACTGCCAATCGAGGCAGAGTTCAAGTTCTTAATCTACCTGAGGAGGAAAGCGACGAGCTCAAGATCACGCCATTGTAAGCATCAACCTAACAACCAAACCGGTTTTATTGCAGTTCAAGCCAATATACAATTTCATTATTCTGAGCTTACAAAGTTTGGTAAAAGTGCAGAATAAGGCCTTCTGCTCTTTCTTTTTTCTCTCCTTCCCTACATACTATACATAGTGTACTCAACACATCTGTGAAGGTTTCAGGCGGGGGTCACCATTATTTACCTCGCAAAACGTCTTTGAAGTTATGTTAGGTTATGTTATGTTAGGTTGGTTATGTTATGTTATGTTATGTTAAGTTATGGTTATGTTAAGGTTGTTAGGTTAAGTTACGGTTACGTTATGGTTAGGTTAAGTTAGGTTAGGTTCGGTTATATAAAATGTTTACATTTTATTACCCAAAAGTTTCGGTTTTCAATCTTAGATTTTTTTTTCTCTGGATTTGGGTAATAAAATGTAAAAATCTTATATAACCGAACCTAACCTAACTTAACCTAACCATAACATAATCGTAACTTAACCTAACAACCTTAACCTAACCATAACTTAACATAACCTAACATAACTTCAAAGACGTTTTGCGAGGTAAATAATGATAATGGTGACCCCCGCCTGAAACCTTCACAGGTGTGTTGA
>JAPQNM010000017.1:2175811-2180811 GCA_029783475.1 Metacarcinus magister | reverse complement strand
CCATTCTCCGACTTCATTGACCCCGAGCAGATTGACCTCATGCTGGTGTCCCATTTCCACCTGGACCACGCCGGGGGATTGCCGTGGTTCCTGATGCACACCCGCTTCAAAGGCCGCTGCTACATGACCCATCCCACCAAGGCTATCTATAAGTGGCTCCTCTCAGACTACATCAAGGTTAGGTGAGTCTTGACGGATTTGTTGTTGATGCTGGAGAATTGTTGGGTTGTGGATGAGTTTGGTGGTGAGGTGAGGCTGGTAAGTGAGGTGTGAGGTTGAGTGACTGAGGATGTGGTGAGGTTAGGGTGCATTGAGGTGGGGATGAAGGTTCTTGGTTGAGGTTGTGTGAACTGGGTGAGGTTAGGTGGTGAAGGGAAGGGAGAGTCAAAGTAAGGATGGCTAGGCTGTAATACTAGATAGCTCTGGCACACTAAATATCTGATCCAAAGCCCCACTGAGAGAGGCTGTGGGTTTATTATTTATTAACTTATTTTTCAAGCATATAAAGAGTGATTTGTAAGTAAGCAATAAGGGGTGAACACATCCTACATTGAGGATCAAACACCACCGATGGCAAATCATCACCACATTTTGATAAGGAATACTGGCAGGACAGGGAATCATAAGTACAAAATAAAATAATAAAAAATACATATATAAACATTGTCAAGTAGATTTTGTCAAGCCTGCAATGAGTGTGATGTGGAGGTGGTCTGAGGAAGGAATAATTATTGCTTTTATTTTAAGGTTGGTTGGGTGACAGTAGACTTGGAGAAAGGACATCATGAACTGGACTTAACTCCTCTATACTGCAATTAGGTCAATAGAGTATGTCAGTTTGCTCTTTGCTATTACGTCACACTGAAGGCAGGTTTGGGAAAGGAAAGGTGGTGACTTGTGGCCAGATAATGACATTTAGGGAAAGATAAGGAAATAAAGGATAATCTACACTTTTTTTTTCTTATATATATTTTATTGTTAATTTAAACCCCACACTTCATTCATTCACTTCTCATAACCTCACACTTGATTTACCCATTTCTCATAACCCCACATCTTCATTCACTCCCTCACTCACCTTTCATAACCTCACACACATCTTCCCTCCCTCCCTCCCTCACTCACCTTTCATAACCTCACACACATCTTCCCGCACAGCAACATCGCTACGGAACACATGCTGTACTCGGAAAGTGACTTGGAGGCGTCTCTCAACAAGATCAATGTAATCAACTTCCATGAGGAGAAGGAGGTTCAGGGCATCAAATTTTGGTGCTATCATGCAGGCCACGTGCTGGGAGCTGCCATGTTCATGATACAGATAGCTGGTGTCAAGGTGAGAGGCTGGGAGAGTGTGGGAGTGGGCAGGAGGGAGAGTGAAGGAGAGAAGGAGGAAGAGAGTGGAGAAGGGAGAAAGGAGGATAGGAATAAGAGGCAGGGAGAGAGAGGATAATGATATGAGGAAGGGAGAGTGAAGAGAGGTAAGCTAGGCAGAGAGAGTTGGAGAGAGGGAGTATAGGGAGGATGAAGAGAGTTAAAATCAGGGTAAGGGTTGAAGTCAGGAAGGGAGAGCTGGAGATAAGAGCAGGGAGAGGGAAGATTGGGATAGAGATGAGGTAAGGAGGGAGAGGGAGGGGAAGAGTAACAATTTTTCCCCCCCTTTCTATAAATAAATCACAAAAAAGATTAAAACTCATAGGTACAAATCCTCTCCTTTTTCCCCTTTTTTTAGATCCTGTACACTGGGGACTTCTCGAGGCAGGAGGATCGTCACCTCATGATGGCTGAGATCCCGCAGATCCGCCCAGACGTGCTCATGATCGAGTCAACGTACGGCGTCAGCATTCATGAGCCGAGGGAGAGCCGAGAGACACGCTTCACCACCACCGTTCACACCATAGTGACGAGGGGCGGACGTTGCCTCATTCCTGTATTTGCTCTCGGACGTGCCCAGGAGCTGCTTTTGATTCTGGGTGTGTGTGTGTGTGTGTGTTGGTCTAGTTGTAGTATATAGGATTTATCTCCTGTCACCTTGAAACTCTTAGCTTTTCTTTTTTCTGTATTGTATTGTTATTGTTTTCAGTTGGTTCATGATAGAAGTTCCTCTATTTGGAAAGCTGTTTTTCTTTACAATATTGAAGCATCTGTTCTTTCATTATGTTCTCTTGCCCTTTCAGTTTTGTGTTTTGTGTCCTTTCACTATTCACTCCCTTCCTACCTTTATTCCCATCCATTCATTTTAGCTCTTCTTCTTTTATTTATTATATTTTCCTTCACTATTTCCTCTCTTCTTATCCTTGATCCCATCCTTTATGTCTGCCCTTTTCTGTCACTGAATCTCTCCTTCACAACTCTTTTTTTTCCATTCACTTAGCGAGGGGAATAAACTTCCACCTTCCATTGTGCAGTGTAATACAATTAACTTTTTAAACACAAACTTGACCACATTCTCGTCAAACAAGGTTTCTGATCAGGTTCTATGAGCCAGTGTCCTGATGGCTGTTTGACAGCATGGCTTTTGAGTGCATTTACTGCTAATTGTGTTTTCCTTTCTTAACTTTTACTCTTTGTTAAGCACAGACCACCTAGCTTGCATCTTAGAGTATGTATGGTCTGAGTTTGTGTGTACATATTTCATTTGCTTTCTCCATATACAGATGAGTACTGGCAGCTGCATCCAGAGCTTCATGAAGTACCCATTTACTATGCCTCAGCACTAGCCAAGAAGTGCATGAGTGTCTACCAAACCTACACACACGCCATGAATGAGAGAATCCAGCGCCAGATCTCCATCAGTAACCCTTTCCAGTTCAAACACATCTCCAACCTCAAGGTGAAATGGTGCTCCAAGAACTTATATTGAGGCCAGGACTTGTGGGTGGAAGGTCGTGCATGTATAACCCAGATGTGGCTGTTTCATGATACTCGAGTAATTGAGAGAAAGGGATTGGTGGGAGAGTGAGAGGACTGGAGTGTGTAAGGATAAGGTGCATGGACAGGTGCAAGTGTAGACTGTTTTGTTGTAACCATTCCTTGGAGAGAGAGTCCATGAATGGACGTCAGCCAAACTCAACTAGATTAAATTTAAACGTTACTCTGTGAATATCATATATCTCAAACTGTGTTTATTGGAAATTTGTTTACACTGCTTACTATGAAGACATTTTCAGGTTATGTCCAAAGCTTCACCTTTGCAAGCTTGTGTGTGTGTGTGTGTGTGTGTCACTCAGTGTCCTTTTTCCACATCACCAACCTGCAGGGCATGGACCAGTTTGAGGACATTGGGCCGTGTGTGATCATGGCCTCGCCTGGTATGATGCAGAGTGGCCTGTCCCGGGAGCTGTTTGAGATGTGGTGTCCGGACCCTAAGAATGGTGTCATCATTGCTGGTGTGTGGGTGTGTTACTTGTGTTGCAGCTGTGATGGGGGAGGGGGGGGGGCTTCTTGCCATTAGGAAAGATGCATTTTATCTTATTCAAGGGTTCAGAATTCTAGTCAAATCCTTTTTTACTGTGGCATAAAAGTATAAATCAAAATATATGAAGCAAAGCTGCATCATTTTGTTATTGTGTTTATCATTGTCGTGTCCTTACTTACTGGGACTTCAAAGTAAACACACCAAGGAGAGGAAGCACATCATTTTCTTTTAATTTGTTGGGCTGTTGATTACCATTGTTAAGTCTCTATGTACTTTGGCATAAAATAACACAGATTAGAAGCAACAAAAGGGGTAACTGAAAGAAAAAAAAAGATCCAGGTATTCCTTTTCATTATTTTGGGGTAACTTTTTATAGATCCATGTGAAGCTTCAATCATTATTCCTTACCATTACTTACTATCCTGAGTCTTCCCTTTCTTTCACCTTGTTAACAGAATTCATGCCTTTTCCTTTTCAAACCTTATCACACCTCTTATTACTATTCTTGACTACTACTACTACTCTTACCCCTTCCTGTCATGCTACTGTCTACACCTTAATCCTTATTCTACACCTGCTACATCTCTGTCCCTTCCTTCATGCAAATTTCAGGCCTCTTCATAATATTTTTCAATCTCGTGTCAAATTTTGTTGTACCTCAAAGTTCTTCATCTGACTCGTCCCAGTTGTCAGACACTTGTTTATCTCCCCTCAAGCCCTCCCTGCTGTTTACCCTTGTTCAAAAACCCTGCCAAACCCTGTCTTAAGCCTTCATCAACCCTTGTGTGTACCTAATACCCACCAATATAACACATGGTAAGCCTCCCAAGCCACTTATTTTTCACCCTACAATACCTTCACACACCTCTATTTGCACCTCATACTTTCCATGCAGCGTCCCCTCAGCATGCCTTCTTGCTCCAGGTTACTGTGTGGAGGGAACGCTGGCCAAGGAGATTCTGAAGGAACCTGAGGAGGTCACCACAATGTCTGGTCAGCGCCTGCCCATGAAGTGTTCGGTGGAATACATCTCCTTCTCTGCCCACACAGACTTTGAGCAGACCACCCACTTCATCCGCACCATCCACCCGCCCAATGTGGTGTGTGTGTGTGTGCTTGTGTTTGTTTGTGTACAATATATCTATGTAGAATAATAAGTTGCATGAACAGGTGGAAATGAAGACTCTTGAGCCATTGCCACCCCGACAAGATAGTCTCCAGAAACAGACCTCAACACAGACTACACTACACAACACTTTCCTTTCTTACCTTCATTCCTTCAGGTGCTGGTGCATGGGGAGATGACTGAGATGTCCCGCCTCAAGTCTGCCCTGGAGCGTGAGTATGAGTCTTGCACCGACAACCCCGTCAAGATATTCAACCCCAAGAACCTGGAGACAGTCACCTTCCACTTCAGGGGGGAGAAGATGGCAAAGGTGAGGGTTGCAGGGTTGATAAATGTACTATTATTGGGTGGTTAGTGCAGTGATATTCTTCTTGCTCTGTTGTTGTTGTTGTTAGCTGGCAGTCTTGAAAATTGATATATGTTTAGTTTGGTGTCAGCATTTGTTGATGAAGACTA
>JAPQNM010000017.1:2160811-2168311 GCA_029783475.1 Metacarcinus magister | reverse complement strand
AAGTCTTAGCCAGATTGTAGAAAATTCTGAAGATTCAAGATTGTGGGCATGAGAGCAAGTAATGTCGTTACGCACATATATGCAACAGCCAGCTTTGGATTGAAAATGAGGATAGAGAAAGTAGGAGGGAACAGAGAAGGGGATGCTGTCAGTAGTCACAGACAACTGTGTTTAACTTAAGAAGAGAAGATAAGGTTTAGTGGAGGAGAGATGGTGTTCCACAGATTGGAAATTAGATCTAAGGCCACGAATGTTGTAGAAATTAATAGAAAAAGTATTAGAGGAAGTGTCAAGACACCCAAGATCGTCAGCTGCAGGGCAATCCGACCTGGGGACATTTGTGGTCCCCTCCCCAGCTGGGGACTCCGAGGCTGGGCGTGGTGAGGTTATTATAATAAATTTTTGAGTTGAAGAGTGTAAAAGTGAATGGTGCATGTAGTGTTATGTAAGTAGTTATAGAAGTTGTCTTTAGAGGGCAGGCTGCAGCTGCTCTCTTGTATAAATGAGACACTAAGGGAACTGGGAAGAGAGGGCACGGGGAATTACTCAGTCCGCAGCACTGCCTACATCCCCATAAGTACCTCTCCTGGAGTATTTCATTGGGTGGCAGGTGTCTACTGCCTACTCCTACAATGTGCCAAAGATCTTCCTGTTATTATTGTGTTAAATCTAAAACTCTCCCAGTAATGCAAAGAGGCCATGGATAAAGCTAATAGAATGCTGGGTTTTATAGGCAAAATTTCTTTCAAGAATAAAGATATATTAGCCCTGTATATCATCTTACTCAGACTGCACTTTGAGCATATGGTAAATTTTGTTGAGCTCACCAAGCAAAAACATAACCAACTTAGAAGCTATCCAATATGAAGATGATTAATTTTTTGTGTAATAAATCTTAACAGGAGAGGCTACAGGACTAAACTTGTTCTCTAGACAAGCATTGTCTCTGAGGAAAATCTATAAAGTATTTAAGAATGCTTGAATGGCTCATGAATGTTGACCCAGAGAAGCTCTTTTTGAATAGTCATCATGAACGAGGAGTAATGGAATAAAACTAAGATGTACACTTAGGCAACTAGACTTCACTGAACTTTATTTTACCAAGGGTGTCGTTAGAGAGTGTAATGAATTTCCACTTTTCATAGTGTAGTGTAACAATATATTAATTTAAACACAAACCTAACCACAATCTTCAACAAAGTTTCCAATAAGGGTGTATGACCTGCCATCCTGCTCACTGTTTCACTGCAGTTATTCACGATTGCATTTACATTTCTTAGCATTCACTCTACATTAAGGAACAGAGCACATAGTTTGTATCCCACAGTCTGTATGGTCTGAGTTTCGATGTAATGATGCCATTTTCTTTCTCTATAACTTGATTTCAAACACCAAAAGTTAGCAGACAACCTCCCATCACTACCTCCCTCCCTCTCCTTCCCCCCACCAGGTCATGGGAGAACTGGCCATGCACAAACCTAAGGAAAACAGCATCGTATCAGGAATCCTCATCAAACGCAACTTTAACTGCCACATAATCTCCCCGAAGGACCTTGGAAGTAAGGACAGTGTAAAGAATAAGATTTTTTATAAATTTATATGCTTTCCTTCTTTTACTTCTTTGTAAAACAATTACTTTTGTTTTATTATGTGCCTTCCCTGTTTTATTCTTGTTCATCATTATAAATGATTTTTTTATTTATTTTTATAAAGTTATGGGCCTTTCCTCGTCTGCTCTAATTATTTGTTAGTGATTTTCTGCCTCATTATGAATTGTCTTTTTCCCCTGCTATTCCTTCGCCTCATCCACATTTTCATTCTTGTCATATGTGATATAATTTTAATTTTCCTATTATCTTTACTGTTTGCAGATGACACTATTAGTTGTGGATTCAGAGGAAACATTTTGTTAGCTGGTGGAGGAGTTGTGTGGACGAATGTGTTTCATCCTTAGTCTTGTGGCCGAAGCCGTTTTTGGCCGAAGCCGTGTCTGCGGATGATGGTTTTGCACCCAATAGCTACCCGCCGAGGCAGGTGTCCAGTCCACCATCCCAGGCTAACACCTGGTACCCATTCACTGCTGGGTGGACAGGGGCAGGGGTGTAAGGAGACCGCCCGTCTTTCTCCGCTCTGCCCGGGGATCGAACCCAGGATTTCTTGGTTGTGAGCTAAGCGTGCTAACCACTGCGCTACGGAGTGGTGCAGTAGTAAGAGTAAAGTAATTAAATAAACAGAGGATAGTGATGGTAGAAGGATGAATGTTAGTTACACTGAATGATGATCTGCTTAAGGAGGTGGAATGTTTTCAATATTTAGGGTCAAAGATTACTGTAGAAGGAGGAATAAAGAAAGAGGTAAAGTCTAGGATCAGTGACTGAGGAAAGGAATAGTGATGATGATGTAGAGGAACATAGTGAGGGTAATAAAGATGAAAAAGATAAAAGAGCAAAGCATTATGATAATGATGATGATGATAGAACTAATTACACTATACATTAATTCCTCGTTATATCGCGGTTCACTTTTCGCGGTCCCGGTATTTCGCTGTTTTTTCTGTAAGACCTATTATTTTTTATATCGCGTATATTTTCGCCATTTCGCGGCATTCCGCAGCATTGTTTATGAGTTTAAATCTCGCGGGTCACAATAGAATAACCATTCGTACTGATTCAGTCAATCAGAGCGTCGGTATTGTTTTCTCGGCCGCTGATTCGCTGTTGTGTTCTTGGGGCTGATTTCACAGTTGCTTCCTATAGTTGTGATCGTTACCAATGAGCAGTGATCTCCACCACCATCAACAAATCCGATTTCACAGTCATCTTTCACGGTGTTGTTTGTTTGTATCAATACCCGAAATTGGAACCTTTGGTAACGCAGGCTTGGGAGCTGGGGGACCTCCCCAACGGAGCTTAACAAAGCAATTTTTTAGCAAAAAAAATAAATTTCCTTATCCCCATATAGTTATATTATATATTTCTTGAAATATATGTGAAAAATTATTTAACAATACAGCAACACGTTGTAGGGGTATGATTGAAAATTTTTGAGAAAAATGTGGATGGCGGCGTGAACACATCAGTCAACGAGGGAGATAAAAAGATAAGTTGCAAAACAGTATACTCTTATTTTCAAGACAAAACTATATTATTCTGATGGATTTCGATGTGTTTTAAATTAATATGATAACCGTTTCTCGGCAAAATGATCAAACCAAAAATAAATTAAACCTAACCTAACCTAACCTAACGTCCTAACCGGGGGTGTCATTTAAATTTTAATATTACAGTTATTTCTTAATTTGCTTACCTAGTTCAACTATCTAAATACTCAGAAAGATAAAAGATCTACACAATGAAATAGGTAAGGATGGCTGGAGGATGCTATTTACTGAAATACTGAGACAAATAGTAGTTGGGTTGATTTATTAATGTGGCAGTTATATCAGCGTCAGGAAACCAGTGCAGGCTGTGAACAACCTTTAAGGTAAAAGTTATCCATTGCTCTTGCTCTCTCTCAATATCTTTGATGTGTTTAAATGTGTTTTTATTATTTTAAAAGTGTGTTTAAAGACCTTAAAATGCTTTTAAAAGTACCATAAAAGTTATTAAAACATGCCTAGGGTGTATTTAAATAGGATATTTCTATTTCGCGGATTTTCACTTATCGCGGGAGGGTCTGGAACGTATCCCCCGCGATGGAGGAGCCACTAGTGTATACCCTTCACCTCTCTTCTCTACAAACATCAAATACATTTCTTACCCACATTTCCCTTTGTAAACACCTCCCTTGAACACCTCCAAACCTTCCCTCACCTCTCCTTCCCCTGCATTCAGAGCCATAGATCCTCAAGGAACCATCTCTTTCCACACTTCATTTTTCAACAGAGTACAGTGAGCTCTCAGTGTCGACCATCAGCCAGCGTTCCAGTCTGCACTATACTGGGTCTTGGCAGCTGCTCCACTACCTTTTAGCCTCCATGTACGGCAGTGTGGAGGTGGTGCTGTCGGACGGTGCCGAGAGCCAGGCACTAAGGGTGTTCGATGTGGTGACGGTGACACAGGAGCCGCCCGTGGTGGTGATTGAGGTGTGTATTTACCTAGTTGTATTTACTTAGTTGTAGTATACAGGGCCTGAGCTAGACTCGTGTGGTCCTGTCTCCGTATCTACATTGATCCAATTTTTCCTTCAGTTTGTGCACACTATTCACTTCAATAACTTCTTCCTTCAAACTGTTCCATGTGTCTATACTTCTATGTGGAAAGCTATATTTCTTTGTGTTATTCAAGCATCTTCCCTTTTTTAATTTCCTCTTGTGGCCTCTTGTATAAGCAGCTTCTTCCTTTGATAGTATATTCATATCTGTTGTGGTGGTGGTGGGTTGAGGTGAGTGAGTGTGGTGGTGTTGGGATGGAGTTCATATTAGGATTTTGATGTGGTGGTGGTGATGGTGGTAATACTAATAATATATTGATAAATAAAAAAACTTCTCCTCCCTCCTCTTTCTTATCTTTTCCTTCCTCTCCATTCTCTCCTTCCTCTTTCCTCTCATCCTCTCTATCCATTTCCCTCCCCTTTCTTCTTTTTTCCTTCCTCTCCCTCCCTTTTCTCTCCTCCTCTCCATCTATCTCCTTCCCCTTTGTTCTTTCCCCTTTTCTCTGCCTCCCTCCCTCCTTTACCCTGCAGTGGGTTGCCAGTCCTACCAGTGACATGTATGCTGATGCAGTGATGAAGGTGATCCTGAAGGCACAGGAGCTTGACACAGTTGGGGTGGCAGTGCCCTCTATCAACAGTGCCGTGTTTGACCGCATGCATTTCAAGGTGAGGCCACACTTTTGATTTATTTATTTATTTATTTATTATTTTATTTATGATACTGACCAAGGACTAAAAAAACAAACTAAAATAAAAACACATAATAAAAAAACCGCCTTATTAGTACTTCCTAAAAAAGCATGTAACTCAGTTTAGTTCCAGAGTAGTCTTGGGATACTGGAATTGCCTCTACTGACTGACTGACTGACTCCTTTTTAGCTAACTTATCCTTCAGTCATCTTACCTCACACTGGTATCCTTTCATCCCCTCACAGCATCTGTTATACTACTCATACACACTGCTTGATAACCCTACTGTTCAATAGGCACCAGAGTGAGGGTCAGGTATGTCAGTCAGTGTTATGCATCAGAGTGGGTAGTGGTAGGAAGAAGTGTAGCTGATGTTATGTGGTGGTTCTAAACAGGCTCCTATACATCTAGTGGGAATTTACATTGACACCTCTTCCTTGGAGCTCAATGGTGATGTACTGTTAACAGCATCTTTATATTGTGTGTTTCAGGAGTGCTTGATTGAGTTGTTCCAGGAGATGTTTGGAGAAGACTCGGTGCCCAAGATCTTCAAAGGAGAGAAGCTTTATGTGTCAGTGGACAGTGTTAAGGCAAACATTGACCTTGTGAGCCTGGTGAGTGTGTGTGTGTGTGTGTGTGTGTGTGTGTGTGTGTGTGTGTGTGTGTGTGTGTGTGTGTGTGTGTGTGTGTGTGTGTGTGTATTTACCTAGTTGTATTTATTTAGTTGTACAGGAGAATAGCTATGCTCGTACTGTCCCGTCTCCAAATCTACTATTATCCAGTTTGCTTATGAAATTATGAATATTTCTTGCATTAATTACTTCTGCATCAAGTTTATTCCAGGCTTCTATGCTCTTATATGGGAAGCTGCATTTTTTTATGTCTCTTACATGTAGTTTTTTTCGGTTTCTTCTTGTGTCCTCTTGTAGTTCTGTCGTCCCACCCAAACAAATCTTCTCTATCAATTTTTCCAGACCTTTTGAGGCTCTATACACTGCTATAAAGTCTCCCCTTTCTCTTCTTTTCTCAAGAGTTGGTAATTTCAGCCTAGAAAGTCTTTCTTCATAAGGAAAATTTGTGTGTGTGTGTGTGTGTGTGTATTTATCTAGTTGTAGTATACAGGGCTTGAGCTACACTCGTGTGATTCTGTCTCCGTATCTATATTTGTCCAGTTTTTCTTTCAGAATGTACATTCTTTGCCATTATCACCTCTTCCTTCAGTCCATTCCAAGTATCTATACTTCTCTGGAGAAAACTGTACTTTTTTGTATCGTTCAAGCAAATTCCTTTTTGCAATTTTTTCTTGTGTCTCCTCAAATTTCTACCCTCTCCTTTTCTTCTCAATATTAAGTCTTTTCTATCTGTTTCCTCCAGGTTGTTCATCAATTTATATATTGTGATTAAGTCACTTCTTTCTCTTCTTACTTTTAGTGTTGTTAAATGCATTTCTTTTAATCTTTCCTTATATGTTAGGTCTTCCAATTCTGGCACCATCTTAGTTGCAATTCTCTATTTCTATTTTTAATATCAACACGTGCTTTTTCTTGTGCGGGGACCATATTACTTCTGCATATTCCAGTTTTGGTCTGATCATTGTAGTTATAATTTTTCTCGTCATATCTGCATCTAGGAAATGAATAGCCATCCATATATTCCTTAGCATCATGAAAGTGTAACCAAATATTCTATCCATATTTGATAAGTTATACTGTATTACCACTCACAATTTTTTTTTTCTTTTGCTATTGATATAATATTTTCCCCTAACTTATACGTACATGAGGGTCTCATTGCACTTTTTTTCCATTTCCAATAAATAGCATTTTTTTGCATTAAATTCCATTTCCCATGTCTTGCTCCATTTGTATATCTTGTTTGTGTCATTCTGTAGCTTCTCATAATCCTTGTGGTTTCTTATCTTTCTTAGTAATTTTAAATTATCTGCTAACAGACTTATGTAACTGCTTACTCCTTCTGTCATGTCATTTACATATGCTAAAAACATTATTGGTGCCAAAACTGATCCCTATGGTACTCCACTTTTTACTTCTCTCCATTCTCATTTTTCATTCTTTACTACTGTTCTCATTTCCCTTCCTTTCAGGTAGTCTTCCATCCAGTTTTTAAATGATCCTTTCAATCCTCCAATGTGTTCCAACTTCCATAGTAATCTCCTGTGCGGAACCTTATCAAATGCCTTTTTTGTCTAGATATATGCAATCTGCCCATCCATCTCTTTCTTGTGTTATATTTAATACTCTTGAATAAAAACTTAATAAGTTGGTGAAACATGATCTTCCTGTTCTGAATCCAAGTTGTCTATCTGATATTATTCCTTCTCTTTTTAAGTAATCAGTTTATTGTTTCTTGATGACCTTCTCACATATCTTGCACACTATGCTGCTCAATGACACTGGTCTATAATTAAGTGGTTCTTCTTTGTTTCCATTCTTGTAAATAGGCATTATATCAGCCCTTTTCCATTCTTTAGGGACTTTTCCTGTTTTAATAGAACACTCAATTATATCATGAATTGGTTCAGCCATTTATTGTCTACACTCCTTGAAGATGTATCCTGACACTCCATCTGGTCCTATTGCTTTTCTTTCATCCAATTCCTTCATCATTCTCTTTCTTCTCTACTTATCCTGATTTCCC
>JAPQNM010000017.1:2154178-2160711 GCA_029783475.1 Metacarcinus magister | reverse complement strand
TAATGGCATCGCTGTGCAGGCAAAGGTTATTGGGCCCATACAACCACGAGTCATGTCAGTAGTGTCCAAATCAAAAGAGAGAAGCATAAGCCCTGTACTAATGATGCTACCCATCTACAATGCTGGGCAGCGGGTGGGCCCATCAACCATTCCATGTGTCGATGCCAATACTACTACTCAGGTTCAGAATGCAAAGGCCTGGCTACTCAAGGAGAGTTGGTAGACCACAGATGATGATGGGAAGCTGGCGATTGAGTGGATGAGTGGCTTACCAGCACCCGATGACGAGTTGTAGTTGCTCACCTGCAAGTGCACAAGGTCATGCAAACTTCCAGAGTGCACATATCTCACCAATGGCCTGAAGTGCACAGATATGGGCAAACTGCAATCCTGTTCCAATCAACCCAGTGAGGAAGAATCCACTGTTGAGTTAACGTAATCAGATGATGGTGACGGTGACTAAGTCCTAGGTTGAGGGTGTGGACCTAATATTTCCCATTATGCACAGTTCCAAATATGTCAAGAAAAATAAAATAAAACTATTTTACATGTTACAAAATTGTGTGTAGTTTCATCACAGTTAGTGTTGCCTAGTGGCCTACGTTGATTATATACAAACTGAGGGACTACTATTTAGTTCAATTTAGCTTAATATTGTATTTGAAAAAAAAAAATTATTTGAAACTGCAAACTTCGCAAAAGTAGACTATGTATCCTTATAAAATTGATAATGTACACTGTTTCAATTCATAGGAGGCCATTAAAAGTATTTATTGGACGGTTTATTTCAATGGAGACAAGATAATAGTATAGTGGTACTATTATAGCTACATGATGACTGGAGAATTCATCTTTCCGCATTAGCCCGATAGGGATCTTACTGTTCAAGAGGTGATAAACACTAATAAGCTGCCACTCTGAAAGGGTTATCACATCAAAACATAATTTATAACAATTATATAACAATTAAGAAATAGCAACTAGAATTTGCCCAACCAGATGGTACCGATATGAAATTTCAGGCTTTGGCCCATGAACTATTTAGAAGTGCTGAGGTTTGCACTTCCGGCCCAACCAGAGGTGACAAGACATGCCGTTTCACCCTAATGTCAACCGCCCGTAGATAAGTGTTACTGCAGCCAATAAGAAACTGTACACGTGATAATGTTAAGAGTTAATCAATGATCATACCCACGTAGTTACGGTGTTGTTAGGAGTGGAGATCAGTTGACTGCAAGCAACTCACGAGTGTGACCTTGAACAACCACCGTCCCGCAGCAGGGCTGCAATACGGTAAGTAAGGCGTGAACTCTTGAGACAGAGAACAGTGTGTAGTGCCGTGTAACCATGTGTTCTGCAGAGACAAAAACCCAAACTATTATTGACTAAACGTCCGTTCGAGTTACTGATAAACTCTCAGGTGAAATAGACAATGTGTATATATTACTATTAGTAAAAACCCAACTGGACGTGACCGTGTTTCACTCGCCCTTGTGTCTGTGAAACACTCCTCCATATTGTTAAGTGTTTTGACCGCTCGGCGCTTAAGTATATAAATAGCTACCACCCTGGAGGACACCCTGGTAGATAACTACATCTACTAATCTACTTGTGGAATCTCTATTGGCGATCAACCGTACGGTAGACGAAAGCTTCCTTTCTACCGGGTGAGCTCTGTGCCCCCAATATAATTGGGGTACAGAGATTTTAATTACGGGACATTAACTGGGATCTAACTGTGGGAGAGAATGATGCTGAGGATTTGTTAAAGTTAGTTCAGGATAACATTCTAAGCCAGGTAATCAGGGAGCATACTAGAGGAGATAATATTCTAGATTTGATACTAACTAACGGGAATGATTTAGTTAAGGAAGCAGAAGTTGGGAGACAGTTAGGTAACAGCGATCATTGTGAAATTGGGTTTATCTTGAAAGGAGAGGAAGGTCTTAGCAGTGTCAATATGCATAGGGTAACTGACTTTAGAAGGGCAAATTATGAAGGATTAAAAAGACACCTGGAGGGGATTACTGGAGTCTGTTAGGTGAGATGAGGTCAGACTCATTGGTGGATGAAGTAGGTGAAGGGAGACCAGATCAGGATTTTACAGGGAAGGAGAGTCAGTGAGGTCAGAGCTGAGGAGGCATATACATTTTTCGTTGATAATTTGATTGCAGGTCAGAAACAAAATATTCCTTATAGGGCGATAAGATCACAAAAGAACGATCCCAAATGGATGACTACCAGATTAAAGCACATCATAGGACTGAAAAGAAACATACATAAGAGGGTTAAGGTAGGTCAGGAGAATTATAGGGACCAGTATATTAAATTAGCTAGGACAGTCAAGAAGCTAACACGAATAGCAGAGTAAAAACACGAAATCAAGATAGCTAGCCAGGAAAGAAACGCTGTGCAAAACAAAACAAAAAAAGTAACAAATAAATTTTAAAAAATAGCTCACCCCAGAAAATAATAAAGAAAAGACGTCTCAAAACAACTAAAGAAGAAAATTTTGCCTCAAAACAATATATATTACTAAACCAACATAATGGAAACATTAAAATAAATAGTGTAACATCTGGTCAAACATCTTGGAAAAAAAAACTATGGGAGGATAATAATATACTTAACAATTAAAATCTTACATATTTCTTTTATTTATTTTCGGAGAACAACAAGAAAATATTTCCACTTATTTTAAGATTTTCCTGTCAATGGATAGTTACGTGACTTTCTTATCAAATTAGTTGTCCGTCTTGATTGAATATGTCCAGTAGCGAGAACACTGAGCAAATACATTTCTCCTATGGCCATGATCTGGAGGATTACGCGTTGGACTCTTGATCGTCACCCATTACCCTTCCCGAAAGGCCTGAGTTCAGAGACGGATTTTGGCAAGACTAAATTCTCTTACACATCACAAACCTACATCCCCTTTATCAAGAGGACAGTAACGCTTTGTCTCAGTGAAAAATCCTTAGCGACCAAAACAGGGTTCGAGCCCACGCTTTGCGGGGAGACAGAGAGAGTCGTTACCATTGGACCACAGGAGCGGTGTATGTTATTCACCATGGTCTAGAAGACCACGCGCTGGACTCGTAATCGTCTGCCATTATCCTCCCCGAAGGAACCCAGAGCTCACAGAGACGGATCTATGGGTAAGACTGAGACTTCTCACACAAGTGTGTGTGTGTGTGTGTGTGTGTGTGTGTGTGTGTGTGTGTGTGTGTGTGTGTGTGTGTCTGTGTGTGTGTGTGTGTGTGTGTGTGTGTGTGTGTGTGTGTGTCTGTCTGTCTGTCTGTCTGTCTGTCTGTCTGTCTGTCTGTCTGTCTGTCTGTCTGTCTGTGTGTGTGTGGGTGTGCGTGTGTGCGTGTGTGTGTGTGTGTGTGTGTGTGTGTGTATTACAGGGTGCACCATGTTCATTTAAGACCTAGTAGCTGTTTCTCCCGCTGTTTCTTCTGCACCATGTCTACGTTACGGTCCTTCCAAGTACTCTTCCTCAGCTTAATCGGACGCGAACCCACGTACTTCCCTGAAACAAAAAACATAATCAATTCAACGTGTGTGTGTGTGTGTGTGTGTGTGTGTGTGTGTGTGTGTGTGTGTGTGTGTGTGTGTGTGTGTGTGTGTGTGTGTGTGTTTGTTTAATAATAATAATAATAATAATAATAATAATAATAATAATAATAATAATAATAATAATCAATCAATAGGCAGTCTTGCGACTGAAAATATACATTGGGGAAAGGGTGAAATGCTAACAAAAACTTGCCAAACACGCGCACGCACACACACTTACACACACACGCGTGCGTGCGTGCGTGCTCGTGTGTGTGTGTGTGTGTGTGTGTGTGTGTGTGTGTGTGTGTGTGTGTGTGTGTGTGTGTGTGTGTGTGTGTGTGTGTGTGTGTAATAGTTTTATGTCTGCCTCTATTTTATTTATGTGGAAGTTTATCTATTTTTGTATGTTTGTAAGAAAAGGGAGGCATGCCAAGGTCTGAAAAAAAAAATGAAAAACTATATAATAATAATCCCCCCATCGTCTGTCAGTCAGGAAATATCCAGAAAATAAATAAATACAAATAAATAGCACATTTTTGGTGAAGGATGAAACACAACGCTTTACAGAGTATTGAAAGTGACACAAGGGAAAAGAAATCATGGACGCCCACGACTTATAGGTAAATAATGAAGAAAGATGGTTGGTAGTTAATTCCTTCCTGGAAGACTGACAGAATGGACGCAAGTTTGTGGAAACATTTTCCCACGAAACCATTAGGGAGAAACAAAGTCGTATCCCCTCTACCTGGTCATAATACATGCGAGCCTATAGTCTACCTACTATGTAATACTGTGACCGTGTTTACGCAGTGTTTGAACAGAATAATACTAAGTAATACTAACAGTAGAATGCAGTGGAAGTAGTGACAAGATAATGCATAGTGGTATTGATGATGATAACAATGGTAATAGTGACGATGATGATAATGATAACAAAAACAACAATAATATTATTAATAATACAAACTATATATTTTATCTAATCATTAAAATCAGTATTATTAGTCCTATTACTAATGGGGAAGGTGGAAAAAGGAGAAGGTATGACAGAGGTGTTGAAGGTAGAGTTGGTAATGAAAAATGGAAGAAAAAGAGACTTGGTAGTCGTATACGTTCCACCCAAGACCAATGCCTGGGGGAGAGAAGAGTATGGAAACATGCTGAAAGACATACAATTGTTTAAAGAATATGATAGAAAACAGTGACAACATAATCATGATGAGAGATTTCAACTACAAAGAAGTTTGCTGGGAAGAGTGGTATACTGGAGGAGGAGAGGCATCATGGGTTGGTATATTGTTGGATTTGGTAATGAATAACATTATGACTCAGTGGATTAAAGAAAACACAAGATTTAGAGGCAATGAAGAACCATCAAGACTAGATCTACTTTTGACAAAGGAACTGGAAGTAATTAGAAAAGTAAATTACCAGTGCCCACTAGGAAAGAGTGACCATGTACTGATTGAGTTCGAGGTAAATGATAGCATAAAAGAGGGACAAAGAGAGGAACACAAGAATGGAAGATACAATTATGGTAAAGCAGACTTTGTAGGATTGAGAAAACATTTCGCAAAGACAGACTGGAATAGTTTTTATGCAACAAGGAGCATTCAGAAGAAATGGTATGAGTTCATCCGAATATACACAGAGGGAATAGATAGGTATGTCCCAAAATTGGTTATTCAAGAAATTAAAAAGAATGAATGGTTTAATAGAAGATGTGAATTTGCAAGATTGGAAAGAGAAAAAACATGGAACAAGTGGAGGAAAAAAGAAGGAAGAAACCTATGGGAGGAATACAAAACAACTAGTAATGAATATGTAAAAATCTGAAGAGAAGAAGAAAGTAACTTTGAGAGAAATAAAATAGAAAAATGTAAAAACGAACCAAAACTTTTCTATAGATATATAAATGGAAAAATGAAAAGCAGGGAGGGAGTAGACAAGCTGAAGGTAGAAGGCACAGTGTACGAAAATGCATTACAACGGGCTGAGGGATGAACAAGAGCTTCCAGACTGTATTTACAAGAGAAAGTGAATTTAGAATTATTAATATTAAATCAACGGAATATCAAATGGAAAACATAAAAGTAGACGTAAATTAAGTAAAACAACTGATGGAAAGCCAAGATGTCAGAAAAGCGCCGGGTCCAGATGGAGTGTCAAATTAGATAATGAAAGAATGCAGTAACCAACTAGCAGGAAAGTTTCATAGTATAATTGAGAGTTCACTAAAGGAGAGCAGAGTACCACTAGATTGGAAAAGAGCAAATATTGAGCCAATTCACAAAGGAGGAGATAAAGAAGAACCTTTAACTTACAGACCAGTATCATTAACAAGCGTTGTGGCAAAAATTTGTGAAAAAATAGTGAAGGACAGATGGTTGAAGTTTTTTGGAAGAGACAAACACACTCTCAGGTGGTCAGTTTGGATTTAAAGGAGAAAGGTCTTGTATAACGAACTTACTAAGCTTTTACTCGAGTGATTCATGTGACACAGGAAAAAGAGGGGTGGGTTGATTGCATCTACCTGGACCTCAAGAAGGCTTTTGACAAGATACCTCACAAGAGACTGCTCTGGAAACTAGAAAATGTAGGAGGATTAAAGGGTGGTTTGCTGAAATGGAATGGTGCAGTGTGAAAAGTGGAGTTCCTCAAGGATCAGTATTGGCCCGTAATGTTCTTGGTCTATGTAAATGATATGACAGAGGAAGTGAATAGTTATACGAGTCTATTTGCAGATGATGCCAAATTACTAAGAAAAATATAAAGTAAAGAGGACGGTGAGCATTTACAAAAGGATCTAGATAAGGAGTAAGCTATGGGAAATGGAGTTTAATGCCAAAAGGTGTAAAGTGCGGTAAATAGGCTGTAGTAGATAGAGACAAAGAGGAAAGTATTCGATGGGAAATGAATGAATAAACAAAACAAATTTTGAAAAAGATTTGGGTGTATGAATTACAGATAAT
>JAPQNM010000017.1:2141678-2144178 GCA_029783475.1 Metacarcinus magister | reverse complement strand
GCTTCTCGCTTCCTCCAAACAAAGCAAAAAAGAACGATTTTCCTTCCCTCCTTTCCTCCTCTTCTTGCTGCTGCTGGGATGAGATGGAAACAAAGTGGGGAAAAAACAAAACATTCGTGGAGTGAGTGAGTGAGTGAGTTAGTGAGGGAGAGGAAGGAGTGAGTGTCTGGCTGCGTTATAATTCCACCGAGGTTGTGGTTAAGATGCAGCCTCACCGTCTCTTCCATATCCTCCATTAAAAACACAGCAACTCACACCTGCCTGGCATAACTAATGACTGCCGCCCTATACCCCAGCAAGGACATCGGGGAAGGGTGCAGGGGGAAAATGCAAGAAGGTGAAAGGTATAGAGAACGGAGAAGGGTAGGAGAGAGGGAGGGAAAAATGGAAAGGGGAATAAGTATACATTATTTCTTGCCTCACTCATTGCTCGGATTATGAGTGAAATGTAAGGGAGAAAAAAAAAGAATACGCATGTAGCAGAATACTAATAATGAAATACGAATGATGAGAGGATTGTAAATTGAGAGTGAAAGGGAGGAAAAATAGGAGGGACAGGAACGAAGTCTCACTACATCGTATTCAAAGCTGTGTAATTTTGATCTATATATATAGAAAAGTTACGACTAAACACACACAAAAAAAAAGACAGCCACAGACAGACAGACATAAAAACAAGATTGGAACAAAATAACAGATAGGAAAACAGACAAGACAGACAGACACAGATAAAAGCAGGAATGAGACAAAAAAAAAAGCCACTAGTACGGGAAATCTATAATTTAACATTATGAAAACGATTTACACAAAAAGAAAGAAAAAATATTGCAAAGAAAAATATAAAGGAGTTAAGAGAGGATGATGAAAAACAGGAAAACGTGGTAAAAAATGAGGAAAAGAATGAAGGGGGAAAGGAGGAACAAGGAATGGAAACCTATGAAAGTAAGAGCGAGAGAGAGAGAGAGAGAGAGAGAGAGAGAGAGAGAGAGAGAGAGAGAGAGAGAGAGAGAGAGAGAGAGAGAGCGAGAGAGTGTGAGAGAATGTAAATCTTTACCATATATCTTCCTTACAGTGTGACGTGCAGGGCAACCATATTGCGGGGAAAACACACACACACACACACACACACACACACACACACACACACACACACACACACACACACACACACACACACACACACACACACACACACACTGTTCTTTCTTAAGTTAACTATGCTAGTGCCTTTCCCTTAAATCTATGCTCAAAAATAGTATTGCTATGTTTGCACGTCAAATTAGATGAAAACTCTAACGAGATTATTTGAATAGAAAATGTTCAAGCAATTCATTTGACGTAATCTGATTCGCTAAACTGACTGAAAAAAAAACACGCACGCACGCACACACACACACACACACACACACACACACACACATACATACACACACACACATACACACACACACACACACACTCACACACGCACGAATACACACACACACACACACACACACACACACACACACACACACACACACACACACGAATACACCCACCCACCCACCCACACACACACACGAATACACCCACCTACACACACACACGCACGAATACACCCCTCCCCCCCACACACACACACGAATACACTATATAAGTTTACATCCACTTATCCTGGCAAAAAGCTCAGATAATACATCAGGTGACAATGAGATGAATATAGCATCATTCTCTAAGTCTCGTACCCTGTCAATCCAAACATATAATTATGAATCCGTTTTATGATTGGACAGAATGATGTGAGATGCATACGAGTGTGTTTTTTTATAAAGTCTTTGTGGTTATACTTATTTAATTGTTGTGGGTGCATAATGTTGTTGTTGTTATTGGTGGTGGTGGTGGTTGTGATGTTACCATTAATATGATGTGAATAAAAATATGCAAATAGCGAGAACAATGGTCATTTTTGTGGTAATGACACTGTAAGCTAATTTTGTTTTTACTATTATCTTCCTTCTCTGTTTCCTACTCCCTCTCACCATCCCCACATTATAAAAATAAACATCTCATTCTTCTTGAACAATTTTTTTATTTAACATGTACAAGAGACTCATCGGGGAAAAAAAAATATACAAAACCACTAATTTGCCAGTCCGTAAAATGTAGTGTACGAGTTCAGAAAAGGAAGACAAATTTAGTTCCACAAATGTCTTGATACTCCAACCTTAAAGTCACAGTATCAGATGATATACCTTCTTGATAGACTTAAGAAAACACATAATCGCGTCTAATCTCATACTAACTATTCAAAACACATGAGATACACATCATGCTGTGCTTCGCCTTAAAGTTGGTATCTCTCTCTCTCTCTCTCTCTCTCTCTCTCTCTCTCTCTCTCTCTCTCTCTCTCTCTCTCTCTCTCTCTCTCTCTCTCTCTCTCTCTCTCTCTCTCTCTCTCAGCGGCGCCATATTACGGTGTTATTGCGTCGCCATCTCTCTCTCTCTCTCTCTCCTCTCC
>JAPQNM010000017.1:2046678-2131678 GCA_029783475.1 Metacarcinus magister | reverse complement strand
GCCTTGGAGACACGCCCAACATTCTTGATCTTTACCTAACTTCCAACCCTTCAGCTTACTCTGTTAAACTTTCCTCTCCGTTGGGCTCCTCCGATCAAAATCTTATTTCTGTTACCTGTTCTATCATTCCAGTGCAGCCTCAGAAACCACCTAAGCAGAGGTGCTTTTGGCATTTCAACTCTGCTAAGTGGGAGGACCAAAGGCAGTACTATTCTGATTTTCCTTGGGATGATTATTGCTTCCATGTCAGAAATCCTTCTTTTTGTGCCGAGCGCATAACTGAGGTGATTATCTTTGGCATGGAGTTATACATTCCTCGTACTTTCTCTAATACTAAAGCTAAAAAGCCCTGGTTCAACTCTGCTTGTTCTCGTGCTGTCAAACATAGAGAGGCGGCTCACAAACAGTACTGCTGCTGTAGTGGATGGTCACTGTTCTTCTCCTAAAACTATCAACAGTGGTGTTCCTCAGGGTTCTGTCCTATCACCCACTCTCTATCTATTATTCATCAATGATCTCATAAATCTGACTCAATACCCTATCCACTCCTAAGCT
Source organism: Metacarcinus magister (assembly GCA_029783475.1). Classification (NCBI taxonomy): domain Eukaryota; kingdom Metazoa; phylum Arthropoda; class Malacostraca; order Decapoda; family Cancridae; genus Metacarcinus; species Metacarcinus magister. The sequence goes on along the minus strand of JAPQNM010000017.1, from coordinate 2,131,123 downwards.
GATGACACCACCTTGTATTTTTCAACGTCGTACAACAGACACGCAACCCAATAAGAATTAAGTGATTCAAGGCGAGATGCGATAGGACGCCTAACTTCTGATCTTTCACTAGTTTCTGATTGGGGCAGAGCAAACCTGGTTCTGTTCAATGCCTCAAAAACTCAATTTCTACAACTATCTACTCGACATAACCTTCCAGATAGCTATCCCCTCTTCTTCAATGACACTCAACTTCTGCTCTCCCCCACATTAAACACACTCAGTCTATCCTTTACTAAAAATCTAAACTGGCAATTTCATATCTCTACTCTTGCTAAATCAGCTTCCAAGAAGATAGGTGTCATATGGCGTCTGCATCCATTTTTCTCTCCCTCCCAGCTGCTTGCTCTGTACAGGGGCCTTATCCGCCCATGTATGGAGTATGGTTCTCATGTCTGAAGGGGTTCAACTCACACCGCTCTATTAAACAGGGTGGAGTCTAAAGCTTTTCGTCTCATCAACTCTCCTCCTCTAACTGACTGTCTTGATTCTTTAAGTCACCTACACAATGTTGCATCTTTATCTCTATTCTACCGCTATTTTCATGCTGACTGCTCTTCTAAACTTATTAACTGCATGCCTCCGTCCCTCCTGCAGCCTTGTTGCACAAGACTTTCTACTTATCATCTCTATTCTGTCCATCTTTCTAATGCAAGAGTCAACCAGTATCTTCACACTTTCATCCCTTACACTGTAAACTCTGGAAATTTCTTCCTTTGTCTGTTTTCCACCTGCCTATGACTTAAACTCTTTCAAAAGAGGAGTGCCAAGACACCTCTAATGCTAAATAGACCTTCACCCCTTGCTTCTATTTCTCCTACTGTTCTCTTTACAGGGTCTTGAGACAAGTGGGATTTTTTTTTTTTTTTTACTTATTTTTGTTGTCTTTTAGCCAGTACCCTTTTAATGTTAAAAAAAATATAATAATATGTATACAGTCGGTCCCCCAAGGGTGCAGTCACTGCAGTCCGGGCCCTTTGCGCACCCTTGGAAAAACGCACCCTTGGAAGTTAATAACCTTTGGGAAATTCACTAATGTATTCCGGGACTCTTAAGACTTACCCTTTTTTCGCCCAATAACCCCCGAAATACATGAAAGAATGAATGAAAGAATATACAGTACATATACACATGTTATTAAATATGATAGATAATTTACTGTCTTCCGCCAGTACAGCAGAGAGAGAGAGAGAGAGAGAGAGAGAGAGAGAGAGAGAGAGAGAGAGAGAGAGAGAGAGAGAGAGAGAGAGAGAGAGAGAGAGAGAGAGAGAGAGAGAGAGAGAGAGAGAGAGAGAGAGAGAGAGAGAGAGAGAGAGGGAGAGAGAGAGAGAGCTGACGTCATCACAACATGGCCGCTCGACAAAAGCGGAAGAGAAAGGAGAAGGAGAAGGAGGAATCCCACATCTGAAGCTTTAGGATGTTGAGTACTTTTAAGAAGATGGAAGGAGGGAGAGAAAGACGAATGGTGGAGAGAGAGAGAGAGAGAGAGAGAGAGAGAGAGAGAGAGAGAGAGAGAGAGAGAGAGAGAGAGAGAGAGAGAGAGAGAGAGAGAGAGAGAGAGAGAGAGAGAGAGAGAGAGAGAGAGAGCTGACGTCATCACAACTTGGCCGCTCGACAAAGGCGGAAGAGGAAGAGGAGGAGGAGGAGGAGAAGAAGGAAAATGAGGAATCCCCCATCTGAAGCTTTATGATGTTGAGTTCTTTTAAGGAGATGGAAGGAAGGAGGGAGAGAGGGAGAGAGAGAGAGAGGGAGAGAGAGAGAGGGGGAGAGAGAGAGAGAGGGAGAGAGAGAGAGAGGGAGAGAGAGAGAGGGAGAGAGAGAGAGAGAGAGGGAGAGAGAGAGAGGGAGAGAGAGAGAGAGGGAGAGAGAGAGAGGGAGAGAGAGGGGGAGAGAGGGAGAGAGAGAGAGAGAGGGGGAGAGAGAGAGAGAGAGAGAGAGAGAGAGAGAGAGAGAGAGAGAGAGAGAGAGAGAGAGAGAGAGAGAGAGAGAGAGAGAGAGAGAGAGAGAGAGAGAGAGAGAGCTGACGTCATCACAACATGGCCGCTTGACAATAGCGCATAGTTTCGCCACCGCATGATTTGAATTTTTCGCACCCTTTGAATATAAGTGCCACACCGATACTGCCCGCACCTTTGGAATTTCGCACCCTTTGAATGCGCACCCTTGGGGGACCGACTGTATTCAATGTAAAATGAGGATCTTAAGGGATATCATATACAGGTCTGGAATGCATTCCTATTTAAGAACATAAGAAGATAAGAAAATAAGGAAGCTGTAAGAGGCCAGTTGATATACTCAAGATAGCTTCTGTACTTGGGGAGGCGGTGGCCTCGTGGCTAGTGGTCGGGCATACCAACCTAGAGTCCCGAGTTCGAGTCCCGGTATCCGCTGGCCACTTTTCTTTGGTAATACCGAGTGGCCTAAGATCACCCACATGCTGCCATAACACTATCCTCGACGGGACTGCAAGGCTATATGCACGAGGAGCTTCCGATGGCAGCATGAGCCTCTCTATAAGAACCAAGGCGTCACTTAAAAAATCTAACCCACGCTATTAACGGGCGGAGGCTGACCATTTAAGGCCTCCATTAAGCCTACCGGCGTCATGGGTAAAGGATAAAAAAAAATTAGAAATAAAATTTTTTAAATTATAGCTTTTGAATACGGAATACGATTGACCGGTTTGCGATTTTGTTTTCACAAATGTAACCCAATCATAAATCAAAGGAATAGTGTACAAGCTTATTACAAGTGCTCACTAATTGCATTAGTGCAATGCTGGACTCAAAACAGCTGAGAAAGTAAGCAGATTTCCAGAGTGGTTATTCAACAAATGACCACACCCATGTAATCAATCAAGTCATTGAAAAATATGCAGAATATACTAAGCCACTATGCATGGCTTTCATAGACTATGGAATAACCTTTGACTCAATGGAAAGCTCAGCAGTTATATAAGCTCTTAAGAGACATGAATTAGAGGAAATATATGGAAAGCTATGCCACTATAAAGCTACATAAGGTCAGTGATAAAATAGCAATACAGGAAGGTTGTTAAAAAAAAAGCGACACTGTTCACAGCAGTTTTAGAGGAGGTTTTTAAGAACTTGGAATGGGAAGTCAGGAATAAATGGAGAATATCTAAATAATCTTTGATTTGCTGATGATATTGTTTAAATGAGCAAATCGACTGATAAAATACAGCAGATGATTTTACAGTTGCACAGAGTAAGCCAGAAAGTGAATTTAAAGAAGAATATGAAGAAAACTAAGGTGATGTTTAACAATGACATACTACACCATCGATTCCCAAATAGGTGAAAATTACCCTAATGAGGGTAATTCTGCATTCAGCGGGGGTAACTAAAGTTTTTAGGAAACTTTAGGTGAAAGGGGGTGGGGTAATAGGCTTGTTGCAAAGCATGACTTAGGATATATTGGGGTAATGGCCAAAAGTAATTGGGAGCCGCTGTACTACAAAATTAAATTAAAATAGATTATTAAGTAATCAAATGTGTACAGGAATACATTTACTTAGGACAGGAAATTGGTGCATGTACAAATCATGAAAAAGAAATCAAAAGAAGAATAGGGATTGTATGGAGTGTTTTTGGTAGACAACACAATGTTATGAAAAGTAGTCTCCCATTATCACTGAAGAGAAAAGTATATAATCAATGCATTCTACCAGTTCTAACATCTGGATCAGAAACCTAGGATCTCAAAAAACTCTGGAACGAAAACTTCAAAATACCCATAAGGGAACAGAGATAATACTGCTTGGCATAACATGAAAAAATAGGATGACAGCATCATTGATTAGGGAGCAGACCAAAGTTGAAGACATCTTGACCACAATTAAAAGAAACAATGGACATGGGCAGAACACGTCATATGAGAAATAGATAATAGAAGGACAGTTAGAGTAACAGAATGGCAACCCAGGGATTGAAAAATCATTAACAGCAGGGCAGACCGAAAACTAGATGGAGAGATGAGATAACAAGTTTTGTTGGAGTAACCTGGTATAGACAGGTAGCTGATAAAGGTGTCCTGCAGTGGACTCAGAGGAGGATGATGATGATGACAATGATAATGATAATGATGATGATGATGATGATGATGATGATGATGATGATGATGATGATGATGATGATGATGATGATGATGATGATGATGATGATGATGATGATGATAATGATGTGTCATGAAATTCAGCCCTTAGTTTTTATCAAAGGTTAATTTTTATTTCATTTTTGTTTGTTTGTTTCAAAGAAGTTTCTTTCTCCATGTCTTAGCCTTCGTAATGATCTCTTGTACCGCAGATGAGAGGGGCGTCTCTAGTGTGGGTGGCGAGCATGGCCGTGATAACCAGCTGTATCCTGGTGACTCCACCCATGCCCACAGGGAAGGAATCTGACACCCCATGGCTGCCCTTCCTCCTCCTGGACTCTCACGCTGTCATGAGCCCACTAACAAGCCCCCATGAAGACGACATCAGTTCCCGCAGCAAGAAAGTATTTCTGAGTCGTGGTTGGGGTCCTGGAGGATATGATGCACCACCACCTCCAGCCCCCCAGCGGTTTGTGAGGCGACCATTGCTGCCACCCTCCCTTAGGCAAGCCAAAACAGAAACACCAGTTTTGCCACCGCTCACCCTGAGGGGTAAGGCTCAGAAGCTATTGCGTTTCATGGTTCTGCTGAATGATTTATATTTCCTATAATTCCCACAATGTGTAAAGTTTCTTCTTTATAGATGATAGATGAATGAACATGTTCTTCTTCTTTTAGACATCATAACCTATGAAGTCATGATTATTTTTGTCCCCAATATAGTTTTGATCATTGTGAAAAATTTTCTTTGGTTGGAATGACACCATATATGTGAAACGTCAGATATCAGTTTGCAGCTCATAATCATGTTCCTCAGTATGGCTGTTGAAAGCTCACTAAACTAAACACACTTGCATATAACAATGTCTTATTAACTCAGCATAATAAAAAAAATTTCTAGACATAAATACAAACATTTCTCATAGATTTACTAAGTTAAATGTAGACACCATCTGACCAACAGAGCGAGTTGGTCGGGCAAGGTTTGCAGCCCTCGTGTCTGCACATCAACAAGAGGCGCAACACAAGCCGCAGTATCGCCGATTTCATTCCATATTCACCTCCGGCACTTGGAGTCCCTTGGGGAAACGCGGCGCAGCCAACATTGAGGATTCTCGCTTCCTCCCGGCCACAGAAGGAATTAACAATGGCGATGATGAGATTAAGCTGCTGTTCACCAAGACAAAGCCACTCCTAAAAGATAAGCGCAGTGGAGTGTTTGCATCCCAAGGTTGGGGTGCTGGAGGATTTCCCACCCCCACCTGGTCACCATCCTTCCCAACCACTAGCTGGACGGACGGGCAGCACCCCTGGCTCATGGCGCCCCTCAGTACCTCGGATAACAGCAGCAGCAGCACCAGTGGCAGCAGTGTAGGTGGTGATCGCTACATGGCCAGCTTCAGGAGCAGTGGCCCACTGATCCACCACTTCCTATCCCATGGCTGGAGGCCCATGGGTAGATGAGATTGAGGTTTACCAGCCATACTCACACAACCCCTCTCTCCCAATTTCATGCAGAAAAGCACATATTGAGTGGCACACAACTGTTTCCTGATGCTTGATATGTATCAGCTCACAGCAGAAAAATCACAACACCATAACAGATCACTGTCATCTTTGTGGAAATGGCTAATGATGACACAATACATGTTACAAGTGACAAACACTAACCATTATATCACTTGCTTCATTCAATATATATATATATATATATATATATATATATATATATATATATATATATATACATACATACATATATATATATATACATACATATATATATATATATATATATACATATATATATATATATATATATATATATATATATATATATATATACATACATACATACATATATATATATATATATATATATATATATATATATATATATATATATACATATATATATATATATATATATATATATATATATATATATATATATATAAATATATAAATATATATATGTATATATGTATATATATATATATATATATATATATATATATATATATATATATATATATATATATATACATATATATATACACACACACATACATACATACATACATACATATATATATATATATATATATATATATATATATATATATATATATATTAATTATCTTCAATGTAAGCTGAATTTGTGGGTAAAAAATAAAGCATAGAAATCGAATAGAAATTTCTGACAATTGTAAGCAATGTTCAACTGCCTTCTCTCCTGAATTTTCAGAAGTGACTTAATTGATTCATACAAACAGACATCAGTAAAATGTCCCATTTATTGAATACATGCTCTTTCAGCCCAAGTTCCTCATCACCAACGTGTTTGAACTTTTATGATGCACTGAGCAAACCTGTTCAGGTTTCCATGACAGAAAGCTTGTTAAGAGATCTCTTATCCCCGTGAGTGTACATTTCGCAGTATACTACTCATTCAATATGTGTTGTTGTGTATACAGTACAAACAAAAAAAAGTCCACCACATTGTATTGGACAAGATCATCAATTAAGATCTGATGTCCACAAGCTCAAAAATAAATTAGATGCCAGATATAAGCCGGTCACATGCTGTTAATGCTTTTCTGCAACACAGCAGATGCTAAATAATACAACTAAGGATCATGGACAAATTAAGGACAGGTAATGAAAAAATATTAAGTAGTCCGCTTCAAAATATTACAAAATTAACTGAAATGGGAATGCAGGCGGTGGTACAGTGGTCTAGCACTCGGGTATGGAAGCCTAGGGTCCCGGGTTCGAATCCCCGTTATTCGCTGACCACTTTTCATTCTTTGATATCACCGCCGAGTGGCCAAAGACTACCCAAATTGCTGCCATACTGTCCTCAGACGGGACTTACAATGTTATATGCATCTGAGGCTGTAGTAGCAATTAGCCTCGCACGTTCTCAACATATTCAAGAGAGAACGTAAACATTTGAGGCGTCACTATAAAAAATCTGAAAACCTACACCAGATAACAGGCAAGGCAAGTCCATCTGTGCCTCCATAAGCCTACTGGCGCCAACGGTTAATATTATAGAAGAAAAAAAAGCTGCACACTAAAATGTACCAGACAGGCAAGAACTTCATGAATTCATGATATCACTAATTCAAACACCTTCACCACTACCATGAGTACACACCCTCACCACCAAATTATGAGTTAACACAATCTCACAAATATAGTGAGTAGACACACTCTTACCACAACCATGAATACACCCAACCATCCACTTCATGATCTCGGAATATCACTACAACACTGATGCTCACCATCACCATGAGTACATCCCCCCACACCACAACCATGAGTACACCCACCATCACCATGAGTACACCCATCATCACCACAACCATAAATAAGTACACCCACCATCACCATCACCATTATATGTAAACCCACACTCATCACCATAAGTAAACCCACACTCACTACCACCATGAGTACACTCAATCATCACCATCATTAGACCACACACCCCCATCACCACCATGAATATTCCCATCTTCATCACCACCATGAATACAACCACCCTCATCACTACCATGAGTACACCTAGACTCACCACCACCATGAGTGCACCCACCCTCACCACCACCATGAGTGTACCTACCCTCACCACCACCATGAATGTACCTACCCTCACCACCACCATGAGTGTACCTACCCTCACCACCACCATGAGTGTACCTACCCTCACCACCACCATGAGTGTACCTACCCTCACCACCACCATGAGTGTACCTACCCTCACCACCACCATGAGTGTACCTACCCTCACCACCACCATGAGTGTACCTACCCTCACCACCACCATGAGTGTACCTACCCTCACCACCACCATGAGTGTACCTACCCTCACCACCACCATGAATGTACCTACCCTCACCACCACCATGAGTGTACCTACCCTCACCACCACCATGAGTGTACCTACCCTCACCACCACCATGAGTGTACCTACCCTCACCACCACCATGAGTGTACCTACCCTCACCACCACCATGAGTGTACCTACCCTCATCACCATCATAAGTACAACCACCGTCACCACCACAAGAAAGTGCAGGTCACTGATACAGACATTCATTATAAAGTCTGGTCAGTGGATGATCTATTACCCGTGGATGGATGTTCTCACAACTTAGACGTGGAGGCCAAGTGGCAAAACTACCTTTCCACTGCCTTCCACCATTTCTTCCCGGAAAATTATCTCACCATCCACCCATCAGATTTACCATGGATTATAAGCCTCATCAAATGTCAAATGCTACAAAGAGACCAAGCTTTCAGCTTATATGTCAAAGCCAAATATAGATCATTGCGAAATTCAGTGATGAAGGAAATTAAAGCAGTCAAGAAATTAGTATACACAAGCAAATTACAGAATTTATATTGGAGTTGTGCGGTTTGGAAGACCAGCCATGCTTGTTCACATCTACTAGCCATTTGACCCAAGGTGAAACAGCCAAAGTACTCAATACTCACTTACTCCTTACTATCAAAATAGAATTAGACATAAAACTAAGGAGCCAGTGTATGCTAAGCCATATCCTGTACCTTTAAAGTATCACCAATAAATAGAGGAACAATTAAAAGAGGTGCATGTTCAAGGACTGATACAGCCCAGACACTCTCCTTACAATTCACCTATGATTCCTGAGGCTAAAAAAGATGGAAGATTAAGATTATGTCTAGACTTTAAAATCAAATGAAAGCATTCTGGAAGATAAACATCTCTTGCCCAATATAAAGACTATTTTGCAACAACTAGGTGAAAGCAAAGTTTTAACTTCATTAGATTTAAGAATGGCGTATCACCAAATACCTTTGACCCCAGACTCCATGGAAAAAATTGCTTTTTCCACCCCATATGGCTTATGAAAATATACTTGTGCCCCTTTTGAACGGAAAGACTGCCCCTGCGACCTATCAAAGAATAGTAAATGATGTGCTCATTGGATTATAAGGAAAGAAGCCCAGGTGTACCTAGATGATATTATTGTCTCAGGAGTAACTTTTGAAGAACATGCCCATAACTTACAAGAAGTAATAAAAAGACTGGCAGAAGCACAAATGTGTCTGAGAATAGATAAATGTCAGTTCTTTAAAGAATATGTGTCATACCTTTGTCATATTATATGGACAGATGGAATAAAACCACAACCAGAGAAAGTCAAAGCTATTCAAGACATACCTATACCACGAACTGTGAAAGAGGTACAGAGCGTTTTAGGTCTCTAACACTTTGTAGAGTTATCCCTTATAAAAGTTATTAGCAGGTCATAAGCAGGTCATAAAAATTACAACAAATCAAATAAGCTAATCAAATGGAATGATGAAGCACAAAAGGCTTTGCCTTTTAAAAGACAAAATGTCAAAAGAAACAACACAATTTGACAAACCATTAATTTTTACAACAGATGCCTCAGATTATAGTATAGGTGGAGTGTTGCAGCAAGAAGACGAGTCAAGAAAGATTAGGCCACACATAATTTTGTCACATTGTAAATGCAACTGAGAGGAATTATTCAGCAGTAGAGCAAGAAGCCCCGCAGTCATTTATGGTCTCACGATAAACCGGTCACTGATACTAGGTTATAAAGTAGAAATATGCTCTGATCACAGAGCCTTAGTATGGATACTATAGGCAAAAAATCCTAGTAGTTGCATAGCTGGATGGCAGACACTTGCAGGTGAATATGATTTCCAAGTACAGTATATACCAGGCCAAGAAAATGTAGTAGCAGATTACATGTCACGAATAAGAAGACAGGAGACCAACACGCTACATAAAGAAATTGGAGATCGAGTGTTACTGGTAGGAAAAGAAAAATTACAGAAGTTTCACATGTGGAGTATCGAAGAGTTGATACGTAGACAGACAAATTAACCTGTGATAAGTGAGATTAAAGATATACAGTCGGCCCCTCAAGGGTGCGCACTCAAAGGGTGCGAAATTCCAAGGGTGTGGGCAAGACTGGTGCGGCACTTATGTTCAAAGGGTGCCGTGACGGAACTCTAGGTGCTTTTGTCAAGCGACCATGTTGTGATGACGTCATCTTTCTCTCTCTCTCTCTCTCTCTCTCTCTCTCTCTCTCTCTCTCTCTCTCTCTCTCTCTCTCTCTCTCTCTCTCTCTCTCCACCATTCGTCTTTCTCTCCCTCCTTCCATCTCCTTTAAAGAACTCAACATCCCAAAGCTTCATATGTGGGATTCTTCTTCTTCTTCTTCTTCTTCTTCTTCTTCTTTTTCTTCCTCCTCCTCCTTCTCCTTCTCCTCCTTCTCCTTCTCCTTCTCCTTCTCCTCCTCCTCCTCCTCCTCCTCCTCCTCCTCCTCCTCCTCCTCCTCCTCCTCCTCCTCCTCCTCCTCCTCCTCCTCCTCCTCCTCCTCCTCCTCCTCTTCTTCTTCTTGTGACCTGCTATGCTTTATATCGCTTTGTAGGTCCCATCTTCCTTCGTGTTACGGTTCCTCTATCCTTCCATAGACTTGAATAGGAAGAAGGTGCAACACAAAGGGAGATTTTCACCGATGTTACTAATCCTTTCTTTTCAATTATGCTGATTTTCTTTGCATTCTTCTCACGCCTGTAGAAGCAAAGAAATTTAGCTTTTGTCGAGCGGCCATGTTGTGAGGACGTCAGCGCTCTCTCTCTCTCTCTCTCTCTCTCTCTCTCTCTCTCTCTCTCTCTCTCTCTCTCTCTCTCTCTCTCTCTCTCTCTCTCTCTCTCAGATGTGGGATTCCTCCTCCTCCTCCTAGATACTGTAATGGCTTCCGCCAGTACAGTATCTATCTATTATCTATCATATTTAATCACATGTGTGTATGTACTGTATATTCTTTCATTATATCATGTATTTCGGGGGTTATTGGGCAAAAAAGATTAAGTCTTAAGAGTCCCAGAATACATTAGTGAATTTCCCAAAGGTTATTAACTTCCAAGGGTGCGTTTTTCCAAGGGTGCGCAAAGGGCTCGGACTGCATTAACCGCACCGTTGGGGGGCTGACTGTATTGTTGAATCAGAGAAAGGATCCTAGACCAAAGTAAAAGAGTATCCAGTAAAAGAGAAGCAGGTAGAGGATATTGGAACTACAGAGATGATTATAATAGAGAAAGAAAGCACGTGACAGTCCATAAAGATTACATTCCTATAATGATTGCCTTGGCTCAAATTATAGTTCCAGCAAGAAACTTGCATTCTGGCCGGGAATGAAATTTGATATAATAAAGAACTGTGCAAATTGTCCTGTATGTAGAAAGTATAGGTGAAAGCCACGAGTGCCAGCGCCATTGCAGAGTTACCCCAGAGTAGGCGGTCGGCCCATCCTCTCATGAAATGCAGTGGGGAGGAGCGCTGCCTTCTGGAGATCGTCGGGTAAGGGTATATTACCATCACAGAGAGGCAGAGGTTGGCGTCTTTTTATGCCCTCCATGGCGTGCAGAAAACACTAAGTTTGTTTGGTGGAGGAGGAAAACGAGAGGGAGGAACAGTGGGATCTCCATGCCTTCCTCTGGGCCTGAAGGATGGTTTTGGTGCAGACGGCATCCTGACAGCAGTATTCTACCACTAGGTGTTGGGTGGGCCTCCTACGCCATCCATTCCAGGCCTGCCGGCGGGCACTTACTACTTTGGCACATTCCTTATTCCACCATGGTTTTCCAGGTCTACGGGTGGTGCGGTGAGTGGAGAGGTGGAACGCTTTTTGCCCTGCCTCTACCAGGGTGGTGGCTAGTGAAGAGGCTGCCTCCTCAAGTGGAAGAGTGGAGAAGTCTGGTGGATCTTGTAGTGCCTTTGTAAAACCTGGCCAGCCAGATGATGTGAGCTTCCAGCGTGGTAGGCATCCGGGGTGAGAGTCAGCAAGGACACAAGGGAAGGAGGCCAGGACAGGGAGGTGGTGGCAGAAGTGAAGGTAGTATCACCCAAGAATAGATCTAAGACTGCAGGAGCACCAGTGTGTGAGTGGTATTGTGTGGGGAGAGAAGTGATAGACGAGTGGAGTCCAGAATGACTTGGAACAATGCCCTGCCAGAAGTGTTGGTGTGGTGAAGGGACAGGTTGGGTTCCCAACATCAGTGATGGGCATTAAAGTCGCCCATGAGGATGACAGGTGGTGGAAGGTGGGAGAGGTAATGAGTGAGTTCCCGGTATGAGGCCGCTCCTAGTGGGTTGTAGCAAGCTGCTACCGTGATCCATCCCTTGGTTGAGGAGACCCTTACAGCAACCCTCTCAAGGTGTCCATGGGGCCACTGTGGGAGATCGAGGAAGATCGAGGGAGATCGAGGTGTCCTGGATTGCAAGGAGTACTCCTCCACCATGTCCTTGGCATCTGTCTTTCCGGGTGACTACGTATCCGGGTAAGTTGAGGGAGATGTGGGGTGAGAGCCACGTCTCACACAACTTAACCACTGTAGGCTTTGTGACCCCCAGGTAGATTTTAAGCTCCTGTGTCTTCATCGGGGGGGATACGTTCCAGACCCTCCCGCGATAAGTGAAAATCCGCGAAATAGAAATATCCTATTTAAATACACCCTAGGCATATTTTTATAACTTTTACGGTACTTTTAAAAGCATTTTAAGGTCTTTAAACACACTTTTAAAATAATAAAAACACATTTAAACACATCAAAGATATTGAGAGAAAACAAGAGCAATGGATAACTTTCACCTTGAAGGTTGTTCACAGCCTGCACTGGTTTCCTGACGCTGATATAACTGCCACACTAATAAATCAACACAACTACTATTTGTCTCAGTATTTCAGTAAATAGCATCCTCCAGCCATCCTTACCTATTTCATTGTGTAGATCTTTTATCTTTCTGAGTATTTATATAGTTGAATTAGGTAAGCAAATTAAGAAATAACCGTAATATTAAAATTTAAATGATTAGGGGGTTCTGCGGGCGATGTCCCTGGTTAGGACGTTAGGTTAGGTTAGGTTTATTTTTGGTTTGATAATTTTGCCGAGAAATGGTTATCATATTAATTCAAAACACATTGATATACATCAGAATAATATAATTTTGTCATGAAAATAAGAGAATACTGTTTTCCAAAAACTTATCTTTTCTCTCCCTCATTGACTGATGCGTTCACGCCGCCATCCACATTTTTCTCAAAAATTTTCATATCATCATACCCCTACAATGTGTTGCTGTATTGTTAAATAATTTTTCACATATATTTCAGGAAATAATATAACTATATGGGGATAAGAAATTGATTTTTTGCTAAATAATTGCTTTGTTAAGCTCCGTTGGGGAGGTCCCCCAGCTCCCAAGCCTGCGTTACCAAAGGTTCCAATTTCAGGTATTGATACAAACAAACAACACTGCAAAAGATGACTGTGAAATCAGATTTGTTGATGGTGGTGGAGAACACTGCTCATTGGTAACGATCACAACTATAAGAAGCAACTGTGAAATCAGCCCCTTGAACACAACAGCGAATCAGCGGCCGAGAAAACAATACCGACGCTCTGATTGGCTGAATCAGTATGTACGGCTATTCTATTGTGACGCGCGAGATTTAAACTCATAAACAATGCTGCGGAATGCCGCGAAATGGTGAAAATATACGCGATATAAAAAATAATAGGTCTTACAGAAAAAAATCGCAAAATACCGGGACCGCGAAAAGTGAACCGCGATATAACGAGGAATTAGTGTATTCCAGAGAAGGAGGGAGAAAGTCATTATTGGAATAGTAAGGAGATAATGGAGGAGAGAGTTGGCCAGAGGTTGATCAGTATGTCTGGTATTGTTGAACCTTTCTAATATAGATGATAAGCATCTAGAAGGAGGGGGAAAAGTTGTTGTAGCACTTCCTGAATTGGTGATGAGGATGCATTAGGGCGTGGAGTAGGTAGGTGTACGGGAGTGTTTGGTGATGGAGGTCTTTCTCGGATGTGTTGAGGTCGATGGGCAGCACTGTGGATGTTGGGATCAGGTTAGTGGATGATGTACATCCGCCACTGTGGAAGAGTGGGAGGGAGAAGTGATACGACCCCCTATATGGGTTGTGGGAGCTGCTGGCTTACTTGGTGGGTGGTTGGGTAGTCTGTATCTAGGATTCAGATGAGGTGGTGCAGGAGATGACTGGGCAGGGACAACTGAGGTTTCCTGTATGGAGTCATCTTCTTCTAGGCAGTCTTGTAGGACACTGTATCCGCTTGTGTTGGCTGTAATGGGTGAGGAGACACTAGGATGGACGAGTGTTGATGGTGGTACTTCTGATGGCGGTATAGAAGCACTGGATCGTTGAGGGGGTGGTGGTCTGGTTTTTAGGTGACTGAGCTGATGTAGTTGTCTATTAATGTCAGGGAGGGGCATCCGGTCTTCAGCTAACTTAATGTAAGTTTGCTGGGCCTTTCGAATAAAGGGGCAGTAGTCTGACCTAGGGCCATGGGGCCCACCACACCGGAAACAGTAATAAGGCCTGGTGCAGGTGTTATCATTGGCCTGGTAAGGATGAGGTCCACAGCAGTGGGAGCATCGCACCAAGGACCGGCAGGTGTTGATGGAGTGGCCCACCCTCTGGTATGCTGGGCAGCGGAGAAGGGGGAACAGGTTCTGTATACTAGCTGATCAATACACTTTCTGAGGGAGGGGGCCTGATACCTTAATACGGAGCCACCTACCCCTCGTGAAGCGCGGGAGATGGCGGGGATGAATCCAGCAGATCTCTATGATGTCTGTGTTGTCCATGGCCCTGAGTGTTTGGCGAACCTCCTCTAACTCAGTGTCTTCAGCTAGTGGCCCAATCTTGCTGCACTAGAATGTTGCTCCCTCATTGTCTGTACAGCGGCAGGTGACCTGCCACTCTTCTAAGGTGAGGGTGCCCTTCTGTAAATCAGGCACCTTGTGGATGTTATGTTCCCATAGTGCCACCACCAAGGCAGAACCATTACCCAAGGAACGGGTTTCCCCCTCAATAATATACATATATGTATTTGCCTAGTGGAGAGGCATGGAGGGCATGAGAGACTCGGCAGGGGTTGGAGAATACTCTGGCCCCATTGCAGGCCCTGATCAATATAGAGGCCTTGATGGGGTTGTCAGGGAGCTGTTGTGATGCCGAAGTGGTGCCGTTGCGGGGAACATGGCACGTTTTCAGGTAAAATGGAGTGGCATCGCACTTGGCGGTGAGAGGGGGGAAGTCTGGTATGTCCGTGTCCATGTCGGCCATGGCCAACATGTAGGTGTTAGCGGGCGCTGCCTAGGTAGTTATGCAGGTAGGCACAGCAGGTAGAGTGACAGTGTGGTGATGGTGATACTGAGGCCCGATTATGACAGAACGCCGCAGAAACACTCGGGAAGGAGAGCGGAATGTCCGTTCACGTCAGTTGCTCGGACGAATCCCTATGATTAAAGTGTAAGCTTGGTTTATAATGTTACACACCACGGTGCAATCCCCTGCGCTGCCTCTGTTGACAGCTGTAAATTTGATGTACCCTATTTGACGGCTTATAAGATACACTTTTTTTTTTCCAAATAATGTGCCAGAAATCACCTTGTATCTTATATGGTCAAGAGTTAGCTTTGGGTTACTGGCAAGTATACCTAGTTGTTGTTGTTGTTGTTGTAATGGGGCTCTAGTACTGAAGTGGCCCTTAAATTAAATTGCTTATTGTACTGATGGCACTAAATTAGCAGCTTTGCTAATATTTAACAGGAAAACACTTCCAAAAGAAATCATTCCACCAAGTATTTTTATCCATGTTCACCTTAAAAGTTGGATGTATGAGGATGGTATGAAACTGTGGCTAGAAAAGGTGTGAGAATAAAGTAAATTTATTTTCAGACTTCCTTGTGTTTTATAAATGTATTTAAATATTACAACAACTAGAATTACGATGTAGTATGATGATAAAATATTGGAATTTAATAAGTATCAGAATACATATGAAACTTTAAAAATTACCTGATAATGGGGAGAGCTACAAATATCAGGTGAAAACCCTTCATCTAACATTTGTAGTTTAAACCCGTTTATTTATCTTACTTTTTTTTAAATACCTGCCTATATTGAGATATATCTTATAACCCCATGTGTCTTATAAGCCATTAAATACGGTAATCTTGAGGTGTGGGCAAGAGAGACGTCAGACTTGGGCAGAGAGCAGCTCCAGCCTGCCCTCTGCAGACAACTTCTACTTACATAACACTACAGGCACCTTACACTTTTACACTCTTCATGACACTCAACTGCCCCTCTCCTCTACATTAAACACACTCAGTAAATCCTTTACTAAGCAGCTGGGAGGGAGAGAAAAAAGGACACAGATGCCATAGGACACCTATCTTCTTGGAAGCTGATTTAGCAAGAGTAGAGATATGAAATTGCCAGTTTAGATTTTTAGTAAAGGATAGACCGAGTCTGTTTCATGTGGATTAGAGGGGCAGTTGAATGTCATTGAAGAAGAGGGGATAGTTATCTGGAAGGTTATGTCGAGAAGATAGTTGTAGAAATTGAGTTTTTGAGGCATTGAACAGAACCAGGTTTGCTCTGCCCCAATCAGAAACTAGTGAAAGATCAGAAGTTAGGCATCCTATAGCATCTTGCCTTGAATCATTTAATTCTTGTTGGGTTGGGCGTCTGTTATACGACGTTGAAAATTGCAAGGTGGTGTCATCTGCATAGGAGTGGATAGGGCAGTGAGTCAGATTTAGGAAATCATTGATGAATAATAGAAAGAGAGTGGGTGATAGGACAGAACCCTGAGGAACACCACTGTTGATAGTTTTAGGGGAAGAACAGTGACCGTCCACTACAGCATCAATAGAACTGTGTGAAAGGAAACTGGAGATGAAGGTACAGAGAGAAGGATAGAATCCGTAGGAGGGTAGTTTAGAAATTAAAGATTTATGCCAGACTCTATCGAAGGCTTTTGATATGTGTTTGAGGGTATCATAAATGGATCTATAAAGCATATTCCATTAAAATTTAATTGGTTTATGATCGATCAGTTTACAATTGAATTTTCACAAATTTAACCAAGTCATAAATAACCTTATATCATTGGTATTTTAGCAATTTTTGTGATGTATTTCCTATCAATATATTTCTAAGGTAAAATAAATGTCAAAATCAGAGAGGTGCTGCCCATAAGTAATTTTCCCCATAACAACATACATTCATTATATGCTTTTTCACTTTACACAAGCTCGTGTCGCCCTAAAAAACTCAATTTCTGCAACTATGTACTCGACATAACCTTCCAGACAACTATCCCCACTTCTTCAATGACACTCAACTGACACTCTCCTTTATATTAAGCACACTCAGTCTATCCTTTACTAAAAATCTAAATTAGCAATTTCATATCTCTACTCTTGCTAAATCAGCTTCCAAGAAGTTAGGTGTCCTATGGCATCTGCGTCCATCTTTCTATCTCTCTCTCCCTCTCAGCTGCTTGCTCTGTACAGGGGCCTTATCCGCCCATGTATGGAGTATGACTCTCATGTCTGGGGGAGTTTTAACTCACACAGTTTTACTAAACAGGGTGGAGTATAAAGCTTTTTGTCTCGTCAACTCTCCTCCTCTAGCTGACTGTCTTGATTCTTTAAGTCACCGACGCAATGTTGCATCTTTATCTCTTTTCTGCTGCTATTTTCAAGCTGACTGCTCTTCTGAACTTGCTAACTGCATGCCTCCACCCTTCTCGCGGCCTCGCTGCACAAGACTTTCTACTTCTTCTCATCTTTATTCTGTCCATCTTTCTAATGCAAGAGTTAACCAGTATCTTCACTCTTTCATCACTTACACTGGTAAACTCTGGAATTCTCTTCTTTTGTCTATATTGCCACCTGCCTATGACTTGAACTCTTTCAAAAGAGGAGTGTTAAGACACCTCTAATGCTAACTAGACCTCCACCCCTTGCTTCTATTTCACCTACTGTCCTCCTTACAGGGTCTGGCCACAAGCAGGATTTTTTTAATGTATTTTTGTTGTCCCTTGGCCAGTATCGTTTTAATGTAAAAAAATTAAATAATAATAAAAAATAAAATAAAATAAAAAATATAGGCACGTATAATGTGAGCGTACTGTAGTAACGTTGTTTTCATCCCCAAACAGGAGATAAAACTTTAAACAAATCCACCAGCAGGTTATGCAAACATCAAATCACCAAGCCAAATCACAGGACAAAAAGATAGTAAATACTCACCATTCATCTCCTTCATGGCTCGTATGTAGTCCTGAGGGTCTGAGAAGCTAATGAAGCCATAACCTTTGCTTTTGTTAGTGCGCTTGTCCCTCACCACCTTGGCCTTGACAAAAGAAGCAAAGTGGCTGAAGTAGCGCGTCAGCAACTCATCCGTGACATCATTACCAAGATCACCACAAAAGATCCGAAAGTCATCTGCAAAATGATGATTATGCTCAGATAAGTGACATTGTGTTCCCATACATAGTAAATACTAACTATCAGAAGCATGTAGGATCAAGCCCAATACAAATGATAGAAAAAATTATTGATCTTTCTGCAGTATCTTGATCAATTTAATGCAAGCGTTGAAGTATGGAATGAGAGACAGAACAGATCATTAAGCTGAAGCATGTAGTTAGAAAGTAATATTAAAGAATTAACTCCTAACATCTGTAAGGATCAGAGCATATTTGTGTGTGTGTGTGTGTGTCTAATCACCAAGTTGCATTTACCTAGTTGTAACATACAAGAAAATAGCTATGCCCATACTGTCCCCTCTTGAAATCTACTATTATCCATTTTGCTTTTGAAACCAGGAATATTTCTTGCAAATCATTATTATTATTTTCCCTTTCTTTTTTTCTTTCTTTCTTTCTTTCTTTCTTTCTTTCTTTCTTTCTTTCTTATAAGTAAAAAAAATCCCGCTTGTTGCCAGACCCTGTAAAGAGGACAGTAGGAGAATAGAAGCAAGGGGTGGAGATCCAGTTAACATTAGAGGTGTCTTGACACTCCTCTTTTGAAAGAGTTTAAGTCATAGGCAGGTGGAAAAACAGACAAAGGAAGAGAGTTCCAGAGTTTACCAGTGTAAGGGATGAAAGAGCGAAGATACTGGTTAACTCTTGCATTAGGAAGATGGACAAAATAAGGATGAGAAGAAGTAGAAAGTCTTGTGCAGCGAGGCCGCGGGAGGGGGGGAGGCATGCAGTTAGCAAGATCAGAAGAGCAGTCAGCATGAAAATAGCGGTAGAAGATAGATAAAGATGCAACATTGCGGCGTTGACTTAAAGAATCAAGAAAGTCAGTTAGAGGAGGAGAGTTGATGAGGCGAAAAGCTTTAGACTCCACCCTGTTTAATAAGGCTGTATGAGTTGAGCCCCCCCAGACATGTGAGCAGATGGCAGATAAGGCCCCTGTACAGAGCAAGCAGCTGAGAGGGAGAGAAAAATGGACGCAGACGCCATAGGACACCTAACTTCTTGGAAGCTGATTTAGCAAGAGTAGAGATATGAAATTGCCAGTTTAGATTTTTAGCAAAGGATAGACCGAGTGTGTTTAATGTGGAGGAGAGGGGAAGTTGAGTGTCATTGAAGAAGAAGGGATAGTTATCTGGAAGGTTATGTCGAGTAGATAGTTGTAGAAATTGAGTTTTTGAAGCATTGAACAAAACTAGGTTTGCTCTGCCCCAATCAGAAACAAGTGAAAGATCAGAAGTTAAGCGTCCTATAGCATCTCACCTTGAGTCATTTAATTCTTGTTGGGTTGGGCGTCTGTTGTACGACGTTGAAAAATGCAGGGTGGTGTCATCAGCATAGGAGTGGATAGGGCATTGAGTCAGATTTAGGAGATCATTGATTGAATAATAGAAAGAGAGTGGGTGATAGGACAGAACCCTGAGGAACACCACTGTTGATAGTTTTAGGAGAAGAACAATGACCGTCCACTACAGCAGCAATAGACCGGTCGGAAAGGAAACTAGAGATGAAGGTACAAAGAGAAGGATAGAATCCGTAGGAGGGTAGTTTAGATATTAAAGATTTATGCCAGACTCTATCGAAGGCTTTCGATATGTCAAGGCTGACAGCAAAGGTTTCACCGAAGTCTCTAAAAGAGGATGACCAAAATTCAGTTCAAAAAGCAAGAAGATCACCAGTAGATCGGCTTTTACGGAAACCATACTGGCAATCAGAGAGAAGGTTGTGAGCTGAGAGATGCCTCATTATCTTCTTGTTAAGGACAGATTCAAAGGCTTTAGAAAGACAGGAAATCAAGGCAATAGGGCGGTAGTTAGAAGGATTGGAGCGGTCACCCTTTTTAGGGACAGGTTAAATGTGAGCAAACTTCCAGCAAGAAGGATAGGTAGAAGTAGAGAGACACAGACGAAAGAGTTTGACCAGGCAGTGAGCGAGTTCGGAAGCACAGTTTTTGAGAACAACAGGAGGGACTCCATCCGGACCGTAAGCCTTCCGAGAATCAAGGCCAGAGAGGGCCTGGAAAACGTCATAATAAAGAATTCTAATTTTAGGGATGAAGTAGTCAGAGGGTGGAGGAGTAGGAAGAATATGCCCAGTATCATCCAAAGTAGAGTTGGTAGCAAAGGTTTGAGCGAAGAGTTCAGCTTTAGAGAAAGAAGAGACAGCTGTGGGGCCATCTGGTTGAAGTAAAGGAGGGAAAGATGAAGTAAAATTGTTAGAGATATTATTGGCTAGATGCCAGAAATCACGAGAAGAGTTAGAGTTGGAAAGACTTTGACATTTTCTATTGATGAAAAAGTTTTTAGTAAGTTGGAGAATAGATTTGGCATGATTACGGGCAGAAATATATAGGGCATGAGTTTCAGCAGATGGATGGCTACGGTACCGTTTGTGAGCCGCCTCTCTATCATTGACAGCACGAGAACAAGCAGAGTTAAACCAGGGCTTTTTAGCTTTAGTATTAGAGAAAGTATGAGGAATGTATAGCTCCATGCCAGAGATAATCACCTCTGTTATGCGCTCGGCACACAGAGAAGGATCTCTGACATGGTAGCAATAATCATCCCAAGGAAAATCAGAATAGTACTGCCTCAGGTCCTCCCACTTAGCAGAGTTGAAATGCCAGAAGCACCTCTGCTTAGGCCGGTCCTGAGGCTGCACTGGAGTGATAGGACAGGTAACAGAAATAAGATTGTGATCGGAGGAGCCCAACGGAGAGGAAAGTTTAACAGAATAAGCTGAAGGGTTGGAAGTTAGGAAAAGATCAAGAATGTTGGGCGTGTCTCCAAGGCGGTCAGGGATACGGGTAGGGAACTGCACTAACTGCTCTAGGTCATGAAGGATAGCAAAGTTGAAGGTTTGTTCACCAGGTTGGTCAGTGAAAGAAGATGAAAGCCAAAGCTGGTGGTGAACATTGAAATCCCCTAAAATGGAGATCTCAGCATAAGGAAAGTGAGATAGGATGTGCTGCACTTTGGAAGTCAAATAGTCAAAGAATTTTACATAGTCAGAGGAATTAGGTGAGAGATATACAGCACAGATGAATTTAGTTAGAGAGTGACATTGAAGTCTTAGCCAGATGGTAGAAAATTCTGAAAATTCAAGATTGTGGGCACGAGAGCAAGTAATGTCATTACGCACATATGCGCAACAGCCAGCTATGGATTGAAAATGAGGATAGAGAAAGTAGGAGGGAACAGAGAAGGGGCTGCTGTCAGTAGTCACAGACAACTGTGTTTCAGTTAGGAAGAGAAGATGAGGTTTAGTGGAGGAGAGATGGTGTTCCACAGATTGGAAATTAGATCTAAGGCCACGAATGTTGCAGAAATCGAGAGTAAAAGTATTAGAGGAAGTGTCAAGACACCCGAGGTCGTCAGCAGAGGGGCAGTCCGACCTGGGGACATTTGTGGTCCCCTCCCCAGATGGGGACTCCGAGGCTGGGTGTGGTGAAGCCATTTTTAAATTTTGATTTGAAGAGAGTGTAAAAGTGTAAGGTGTAGTAATGTTATGTAGGTAGTAGAAGAAGTTGTCTTTAGAGGGGAGGCTGCAGCTGCTCTCTTGTGTAAATGAGACACTAAGGGAACCGGGAAGAGAGGACATGGGGAATCACTCAGTCTGCAGCACTGCCTACATCCCCGTAAGTACCTCTCCTGGAGTATTCCACCGGGCGGCAGGTGTCTACTGCCTACTCCATACTTCTGCATCAAGTTTATTCCAGGCTTCTATGTTTCTATATGGGAAGCCGTATTTTTTTATGTCTATCTTGCATGTAGTTGTTTTCAGTTTCTTCTCGTGTACTTGCGTATTTGTGTACTTGTGTATTTCTGTCGTCCTACACAAACAGATAATCTGTCAATTTTCTAAAGACTTTTGAGGCTCTATACACTGTTATAAAGTCTTCCCTTTCCTTTCTTTTCTCATGAGTTGGTAGTTCAAGCCTAGAAAGTCTTTCTTCGTAGGGTAAATCTCTCAGGCTTGGAGCCATTTTTGTAGCTGCTCTTTGTATTCTCCCAAAATTTTATTTATATCCTACTTTTTAGTGTGAGTGTGTGTGTGTGTGTGTGTGTGTGTGTGTGTGTGTGTGTGTGTGTGTGTGTGTGTGTGTGTGTGTGTGTGTGTGTGTGTGTGTGTGTGTGTGTAATTCACTGTACAGTCTGCTGCTGGTCTCTCTCGAGACAGCCGGCCATCCCCCTATGGAAAGAGCTCAGAGCTCATACTGACCAATCTTTGGCTTGGACCGAGACCACTCACACACAACACACCGGGACAACGAGGTCACAACTCCTCGACTTACATCCCGTACCTACTCACTGCTAGGTGAACAGGGGCTACACGTGAAAGGAGACACACCCAAATAATCTCCGTCCGCCCAGGGGATCAAACCCTGGCCCCCTCGGTTGTGACCCGAGTGTGCTAACCACTACACTAGCGGACCGTGTGTGTGTGTGTGTGTGTGTGTGTGTGTGTGTGTGTGTGTGTGTGTGTGTGTGTGTGTGTGTGCGTTAGTGGGTGGGTGGGGGTGGGTGGGTGGGTGGGTGGGTGGGTGGGTGGGTGGGTGGGTGGGTGGGTGGGTGGGTGGGTGGGTGGGGGTGGGTGGGTGGGTGTGCGTGTGTGTATTTACACAGTTGTATTTACCTAGTTGTAATATACAGGAAAAGAGCTATGCTCGTACTGTCCCATCTCCAAATCTACTATTATCCAGTTTGCTTTTGAATTCATGAATATTTCTTGCATTAATTACTCCTGCATCAAGTATATTATAGGCTTCTATGCTTCTATATGAGAAACTGTATTCTTTTATGTCTCTTTTACATGTAGTCCTTTTCAGTTTCTTCTTGTGTCCTCTTGTTGTGTTGTGTGTGTATTTACCTAGTTGTAGTATACAGGGCCTGAGCTACACTTGTGTGGTCCTGTTTCCGTATCTATATTTGTCCAGTTTTTCCTTCAGTTGATGTACATTCTTTGTCATTATCACCTATTCCTTCAGTTCATTCCATGTATCTATAATTCTTTTGGGCAAACTGTACTTTTTTGTATCGTTCAAGCAAATTCCTTTGTGCAATTTTTTCTTGTATCATCAATTATCTAAATCTGACTCAATGCCCTATCCACTCCTATGCTGATGACACCACCTTGCATTTTTCAACGTCGTACAACAGACGCCCAACCCAACAAGAATTAAATGACTCAAGGCGAGATGCTATAGGACACCTAACTTCTGATCTTTCACTAGTTTCTGATTGGGGCAGAGCAAACCTGGTTCTGTTCAATACCTCAAAAACTCAATTTCTACAACTATCTACTCGATATAACCTTCCAGATAACTATCCCCTCTTCTTTAATGACACTCTACTGCCCCTCTCCTCCACATTAAACACACTCGGTCTATCCTTTACTAAAAATCATACTGACTGCTCTTCTGAACTTGCTAACTGCATGCCTCCACCCCCTCCCGCAACCTTGCTGCACAAGACTTTCTACTTCTTCTCATCCCTATTCTGTCCATCTTCCTAATGCAAGAGTTAACCAGTATCTTCACTCTTTCATCCCTTACACTGGTAAACTCTGGAACTCTCTTCCTTAGTCTGTTTTTCCACCTGCCTATGACTTAAACTCTTTCAAAAGATGAGTGTCAAGACACCTCTAATGTTAATTGGACCTCCACCCCTTGCTTCTATTTCTCCTACTGTCCTCTTTACAGGGTCTGGCGACAAGCGGGATTTTTTTTTTTTTACGTGTTTTTGTTGTCCCTTAGCCAGTACCCTTTTAATGGAAGAAAAAAATATATATATATGCCATATATATATATATATATATATATATATATATATATATATATATATATATATATATATATTATATATATATATATATATGTATATATATATATATATATATATATATATATATATATATATATATATATATATATATATATATATTTATATATATATGAATATATATATATATATATATATATATATATATATATATATATATATATATTTATATATATATATATATATATTTATATATATATATATATATGAATATATATATATATATATATATATATATATATATATATATAAATATATATATATATATATATATATATATATATATATATATATATATACATATATATGTACAGGGTTCAATAGTAACTCATGGTCATAATACAAGTAAAACAAATAAAACATGATCCAATCCTGACATGATGAGACTGATGCATTCTTATTCCTTACCATGCATAAAGCTCAATATTAAACAGTTCCCTCTCCAAGACACAGAAACACTCACCATGATCCCATTCACCAAGAGAACTGTCTTCCCAGATCTGGCCACCAGCACACCTCAGGTTCTTCTTGTTTCGGGACTTTCCTTCCTTCTTCTTCTCCTCACCTTGGGTAGGGGTGACCCCCTCTGGTCGAGCCACTGTAGTTACAGTACTGGCTCGCACCTTGGAGAAGAAAATATTCCTTTGTATTATGTTAAACTAATTTTCTTAGCATTTTAAATGTATAAAATTCACATTCATCACACACTATGACAGTTCAGCCAAAACAGCCACAAAATACCAGGCAGTGAACCCACATAATGTGTATTGTTTTGTTTATTAGTAATGGTGTTGTTACCCCTACTGTCCTTGCAAAAGCATAGGAAATAGAATAGGAAATGGTTAGCCTAGCAGAGCCAAAGGATGAATGGGGCGTACCTGAAGTTGATTGAAGACTTGAATTGAATGGTGATGGAAGCTGAAAGTGATTATTGGGGTGTCTTTGTTAAGTAATACTCAATATGGGTAACAGGGGAGACAGCAGTCACTTTTGGTTTTTTTATGATTTTAATAGATGTATTATCCGATGCATCAGTTTATGATATTTTGCATATACGATCGATCTGTTTTACTACCACTTTTCAGTTTATGATCATCGTAAATTATTTATCGAGTGTGTATTCAATTGTGTATTTGACCAATAGCCCAAGTAGATGGAATGCATCAGATTAATGAAGCCTAACCTTTACAGGCATTTTTTTATAATCATAGCTTTCTGATGCCTCAGTAGGAAACTTGCACAACTCAGCAGCCTATTCCTTCCCACACCACACTTGAGTTACAATGTTACAGGTATGTTGTGATCCTAAAATTAATTTTGTGATTTATATTACCAGTGTACAGTACAGTAACGATTTTAAACCACCAGCAAGCTCTTCTTTATCCCAGATGAGGCCAAATCATGTGAGAAAAAAGTTGTTTTGAAATGAAGTTTAATATTATCAACCTGCATGAGGGTGGTGGTACATCACCTGTGCCTTTAATATTGCCCAGTCTACCGTCTCTACGGTTGTTAAGAGTGCTGCTATAGTTCTGAAGACTGGAGAGAATACCACATCCTTGATGGCCAAAACTAACACCAAACATCAGGAGTCCATAATGGAGGGGATGGAGTGGTTATAAAAATTCTTCATTGATGACTAGAGCAGGTGCTGCATGCCTTTCTCCACTGCCCTAGTAACAACCAAGTCCCATTCTTTTTATTATGATCTACAGAAGAAAGGGCACCAATTTACTGTAAGCAAGGGCTGGTTTGAGCCATTCAAGCACCGTGCAGTCCCACATAATGTCAAACTAATGCAACTGAAACAGGAGTGTGGACTTAAAGAGGAAGCAGATGAGTTTGAAAGAGAACCACAATGGAGCTTGACAATAACTATTCTCAGGAAGATTTTTCGCAACTTTGAGGCCATGGAGATGCTCAAGGAACACAACCCTAACCCAGTCAGAAGTGGGACAACAGCACATGGATTTGATAAGTTAATGAAGGTCTTTATGGATATGTTTGATACAAAATAAAGGTTGGTCTAGCAAAAAACAATTTTCTCCTTCAAAGAAGCTCCTTCTCATTCAACCTTTGCTGCTCCATCCACTCCTACTAGTTCAGCCTCCCCATTCATCAATGATGATGATGATAATGATAGTGAGTGATGGATTAGTGGCCCACGATTTCCCTCAGCCTCAGAGGAAATATAACCACATCATCCTCCAACCTCAAAGAGGATCGTTTTTATGCAACTTGGCACATACAGGTAATTAACGAAACTTGCTTATTATACATTTATTCATGTATATTTAATGTAGTATGGGGGATGTTAGGGGGTATTATAAATGGGTCTGGAATGCATTCCTATTCATCCCATTAAATCATAACTTGGGTAAGCGATGGATCAGTTTATGATTGGGTTTTCACGAACATAACCCAATC
The DNA here is from genome assembly GCA_029783475.1 of Metacarcinus magister. Classification (NCBI taxonomy): domain Eukaryota; kingdom Metazoa; phylum Arthropoda; class Malacostraca; order Decapoda; family Cancridae; genus Metacarcinus; species Metacarcinus magister. Next base: position 2,104,283 of record JAPQNM010000017.1, on the reverse strand, counting down.
ATAAATTGAGGGATTAGTGTATACATATGTACAAGTAATACATATAGAAACCCACAGCTGACACACACATGATGACAAACATGAAAGGAGAGGGATGTGTTCTTTCAAGGGTGTCTAGTGGAAGACTAGCACCTAGAGTGCTTTCCCAATCCTTGATGGTAACACAACACTCTCCAACTGTTTATCTGAGGCCAGCCGGAATGAGGAATTTTTCCTGGTGTGGGTGAAATAAGAAAGAAATGTAGGTGTTTTCTGGAGGAGAGGAAAGGGATGTGGAGGAGAGGAAAGGGATGTGGGAGATGGATCCCTCTGGGGTATTCAACTGTCCATGAGAGTTTTGGAAAGGAAAGGTTGTCCATGACCTCAACTTACCATGTGAGGTCTGCAGATGGAGCGTGAGAATTATATTTGGAAGGTATTGACTTATATGATATAAGAATGGTATATCATTACACATACACATGCCTGTTCACTACCTATCTATTTATCATCTTATATCTCCCTAAAAGGAGGATGGCTAAGAAAAAGCATCTACATTCATACATCCACATGTATTCCAACATTCCTGCCTCTTGATCTCTTTGGGAAAAGAGACCAATCCTCCCGCACCACGCTGTGTGAGGGTTCGTTATGCAACATAGTCAGTAATGTCTGATGTCAGGACCAAACAGCAAGATTAATCCTGCCACATTGAATAAGATCCATCTCTCTCTGCACCTGACCAAATCAGCCGATCAAACCAGTTGTGATAGAACCTCATGTTGAGGCTGCATCTCCATTCATGCATTCACACCCTCTCTCCATTCAACTTTACCATGTACAATCATTCTTTTTTGCATTACAGACATCCCTCTAGCATGCAAAACTTTCTTCACATTGTCCATCAATATCATTCATGGTCTCACTTTCAATCTTACACTTCTCACATCAAACCTATTAATCTACCTCATCAATTATTTGTCATTCATTCTCCACACATTCTTAAATCATAACAGCATCTCTTACTCTGCTTACTCAGCAAGCTAATTGAAGATTCAGTGTTGGAAGCCCGAGAACCTGTGTTTCATTTATTGTCTGATGGAATAGATTTCAAGTCTTAGACACAGAAAGTGTTCCCACAAAACATCTCAAAGTGTTTTGAGAACATTTATATGTTTGTTTTCAAATTGACAAACTAGACAGCTGAATGACTGTCCTGCTTATAATAGTTTGAATTGGAATTGCAGGAAGCAGGGGCACTGGGGAATAGTATTTTCATTCTGGTGAAACAAGAAAAGCAGCCACCGGACCAGTGAGTAAGGAAGTGACTTAGTATATGACAACACCTTTGGCCAGAGTCGCATCAATTGTGTGGCTGAGGTGGCAGTGAAGGTGAGTGCAAGACAATAGAATTATAGGTTGATAACACTCTTACAGTTTCCGTTCTTAGCTTACCATGTACCAAAAACCATTTCAGAGGCGAAATCATCACTCAAAATTCTCTCAAATTTTAAAACATACTTTTTTCATATGTGGTGACCATATTACTACTGCATATTCCAGTTGCATATTCCAGTTGCATATTTTCAGTGGTACAGTGGTCTAGCGCTCGGGTGAGCGAGCCTAGGGTCCCAGGTTCGAATCCCCGATATTCGCTGACTACTTTTCATTCTTTGATATCACCGCCGAGTGCCCAAAGACTACCCAAATTGCTGCCATACTGTCCTCAGACGGGACTTACAACGTTATATGCATCTGAGGCTGTAGCAGTGATTAGCCTCACACGTTCTCAACATATTCAAGAGAGAACGTAAACATTTGAGGCATCACTATAAAAATCTGAAAACCTACGTCAAATAACAGGCGAGGCAAGTCCATCTGTGCCTCCATAAGCCTACTGGCGCCAACGGTTAATGATATAGAAAAAAAAAAAAGTTATAATTTTTTCTATCATTTCTTTATCTAGGAAGTGAAAAGCAATCTGTATATTTCTTTGCATCCTGTATGTCACCAAATATTTATTTTTTGTATCGTTCAAGCAAATTCCTCAATGCAGTTTTTTCTTGTGTCCTATCACATGTATAGCCTCTACTTCTCTCTTCATTATTATTTTTTTTATATTTGTTTCCTCAAAGTTGTTCTATTATCTATTATTATATTATATATATATATATATTATATATATATATTATACACATATTGGTATTGTCTCCTCTTTCTCTTCTTTCTTTTATTGTTGTCAGCTGCAAATCTTTTAATCTTTCCTTATATGTTAGATCTTCTAATTTTGGCCCCATCTTATTGAAATTCTCTCTATTCTTTCCAATTTGAACACATGCCTTTCCTTGTGCAGAGACCATATAACTTTTGCAAATTCCAGTTTTGGTCTAACTATTGTAGATATAATTTTTTTCATCATATCTTTATCTAGGAAGTTAAAAAAAATCTGTATATTTCTTAGCATCACGAATGTTCCACCAAATATTCTATCTACACATTTCTCTGATGATAAGTTATCCTGTACTGTATTACCACTCCAAAATCTTTCTCTTCTTTTACTTTTGATATAATCCTTTGTCCTAAGTTATATGTCCATGTGGGTCTCCTTCCACTAATTCCCATTTCCAATACAAGGCCTTTTTATTGCATTAAATTCGATATTTATGTCATGCTCCATTCATATATCATGCTTAAACTATTCTGTAACTCTTTGCAATCCTTGTGGTTTCTTATCTTCCTTAGTAATTTTGCATTATCTGTAATCTGCTTACTACTTCTGTCATGTCATTTTCATATACAAAAAACATTATTGGTCCTTACGGTACTCCTTTTTTACTTCCCTCCATTCTGGTTTTTCATCCTATACTACAGTTTTCATTTCCCTTCCTTTCAAGTAGTCTTTTCTCCAATTTTTTAATGTTCCTTTCAATCCTCCAATGCATTTCAACTTCCATAGTAATTTACTGAGTGGAATCATATTGAATGCCTTTTTTATGCCTTTTTTAAGTCTCTTTTTAGTGTCATATATATCAATCTTGTGTCATATCATATCTAAGTAAAAACATTCAAAGTTGGTAACACACGATCTTCCTGTTCTGAATCCAAATTGCCTATCTATTAATACACCTTCTCTTTCCAAGTATTCTGTTCTGTTCACCAGCATAGTCTTACAGACTATGCTGGTGAATGACACCAGTCTATGATTAAAGGAGTTTCTTTTCGTTTCTATTTTTATAAATAGACTCTTATATCAGGTCTTTTCCATTCTTTAGGGACTTTTCCTGTTTTCAGAGAGCACTCAATTATTTCATAAACTGGTTCAGCCATTTCTTGTCTACACTCCTTCACGATGTATCCTAATACCCCATCTGGTCCTTTTGATTTTGTCTCATTCAGTTGTTTCATCATTTCTTTTGTCTCTTCTCTATTTATTCTGATTTCCCACATTTAATTTTCTCTTTTGTCCTTGTTGATTTTTAATGTCACAATCTGCTGCAGCGATTGAATCAATGATGTTATCAATTTGTTAATCATCTCTTCATCCAGATATTTGAAAGCCATTCTTATATTTCTCAGCAGCTGATATATAACTCCTGTGATTTGAATAATATGTTTCTCTGGTGACAAATAATCTGTAATCCATACTCCCAAATATTTTTCAACATTTGTTTTGCTCATCCATTCATTTCCCATTGAATACTTTCCGCAAGGGCAAGGTGGAGCCGCCCCTCTCTTCCCATAGCCATTTTTATCTGCCCCACTATGGGGCCACTGGCAGCTGGCAAAGCTAACAGTGCTCTAACGGAGGGACAAGGGACACAGATGGTTAAGTTTCAACAGATTAAAATGATTAAAACAACAGCTGATATTTGTTTCCCTCTCCCTTTTTGTTCCACCATAACAAGTGAACTAAAAATGGCACCATATAAAGGTGGGGATGGAGAAAAATGTGCGATGTCATTAATAGTAAATCATTATACAGGTGAGACGTTATAAGTGTCATGCCACAAGGCTCTATAATTAGCACAGTCCATTTTCTAGTTTATGGCAGTGATATCAATGAAGGCCTCAAGCATCTGTAAAATATAAAAATTTACAGACAATATGAAAATCATGGGTAGAATAACTACAATCCCTGAAAAAATACAAATACAATCCGACATAGACAGCTTAGTCAGTTGGTCAAAAAAAAACAGATGAAATTTAATGTTGGTAAATGTAAAGTATTGCATATCAGAAACAAAATGCATCACATAAAATATATAGTGAATAGCTCCAGACTTTCTATGGTTAGCTATGAAAACCAGTTCTGGGTAACTGTTAGTAATGACCTCATTGTAGGATATTATACATTGTATTATTGTGTATCCATGTTTTCCCTTGTATTATTGCAATATGTTAATCCCTAACCTGCAAGTCAAGCTTTCTCTTTTCCTGTGCGCGTCACCGCACTCCCTCAGTCAGCCTTAGGGCCCAACCTGTAAACACCCTCACTTAGTTCCTGTAAGCTTCCTTCGAGTACTCAGTACAAGGATCTACATTGACAGGCATGTCCTTCACCCCAACCTATGTTAAGGACCCTCTGCAGTACACTCATAACCAGTATACATTGTTCAGACACTGTTAAGACAGCTAACAAATTAATCAGCTTCATCAGAAGGACTAGTATAGATCTTAAAATATATCATTACTTTATCTAATGCAAATGCACTTGTGCATCCTCATTTAGATTATTGCATTCAGTTCTGGTGACCATACTATAAAAGATATTGATAAGCTGGAGAAAGTTACTAAAATGATCTCTAAATTGTGAAACAAGCCTTACGAGGAACGACTAAAGGAACTGAATTTATTCAGTTTATCCAAACGTGGGCTACGAAGGAACCTAATAAAAGTGCTTAAAATATTCCATGGCTCTGACAATATTTGTATAAACGACTACCAAATTACCAGTCTTAAAAGCACCACTCATAAAAACGGATTCATTATCATTGATGAACAGTTTTGATGGAACCAAGTGAAGCATTTTTCTTCAATAGTTGTGAATATCTGAATTCTCTAGCAGCACAAATAGTTCACAGATATGATTGAAAATTTTTTTTCTTTAAGTTGGAATTACATTTAGGCATCAATTCCCCAGATCGAGCATTTCATTCCAGCATAAAAACAGAGTTTTTTCTAAGTAGCAGGAGTAGTACGTAGTGATAATTGACATAGATTATGCCTGTTTAATCACTTTTCTATACAAATTCCATGCTAGTTTTTTTCATACTACATGATATAGTTTCCTCTTCCGGCCAGCTTCGGCTGGAGGTGAGGTGGATGGAAAAGAGCCTTACACTTTGCTGTCCTTTTGTCTCTAACATGTAGATACAAAAGTAGTAGAGTGTAGCTACACGAGCAGCCTTGTTGGGTCCAGTAGGACTGTTGCTGTTTGTTCTTCCTTTATACTCCTTTGTACATGAAAGATTTGGTATGCCTGTTGAAGGTTAAAGGAATAAATTGTGGAGTAGTTTAGGTGACCATATACATTACCCTCTGATAGTTTGGTCACCTAAACAGAATGGAAAAAAAATAAATAAGAATATACAAAAGAAAAAAGATTTTGTGGGCAAAAGAAGAAAGCACCTTATGAAATGGAAGGACAGTACTGAAATACTTGAAAGAGAGCTGGGATAAGAAACTGAGAGATGGAGAATACAAGAACAGAGTGCATGAATAGGAATAAATGGACTCTTCTCTTGTAGCCATCCCCTTGAGGGAGTTCCATAAAACAGGTGTCAGAGTAGAATATATACATATTGGATAGTTATTGATGACTGTATGATTCAAACCATATTAGGAAACTTGGTATTGTAGAGGTAATGGCATTGAAATATCTAGTTTCAGCTGTAAAATAAGCTACTAGAATTGCCTGTTCAATTGCATTTCTTAGTGTTAACAGCTGCCAAAAACTGCATGATTCACTGCAGTGGCACCATATGAGCCTTGTATAGCATAGCTTCAAAAGAGGTACCTTTTCTGCCATTTCCTGAGCATGAGTCAAGAATGCTGCTGTATGTGCTGGAGTGCTGGCAAGATCCGGCTTCATCTTCTTCTTTTTTGGCTCTGGCCCTGGGTCAGGAGGCACTACAGTGGGCGGTGGCAAACTCACACCTACAACAGGCGGCGGCAGCTCAGCTGACTTGACATCATGCTTCCCTTGCTGGGAAGCATATAGCTTGGGAGCTGAGCTGGAAAGTGGCAACATTGTCAACAAAATCAGAAAAATTTTAGTGTAGATAATCAAGTGAATAAATGCATGACAGCAGCATCATTCTCATAATTTGACCCTAAAAAATAATATTACACTATAAATAACAATTCAGAGTAATATAGATGATGTTAACAAGACAAGTGGTCAAAACTGCACCTGATAACAGTTGGTGGTTTGGAAATTATTGCAGGCACAAAAGGTATGCTGGGCAGATTTGGGCCATGTTGCTGCTGTTGCTGTGCTTGGAGCACTCCAGGAGGTGGGGGAGGGGGTGGTGGGTGATTTCCCCTCAGAGGACCAACACCTGGAGGCATGAGGCCACCTGGGCCTCCCAGCAAAGGGCCAGGTGGGTTGGGAGGCATTTGATTGTGGCCTGATGGACCAAAATTTGGTCTGGATGGACCAGAGCCTGTAGGAGGGCCATGCATAGGGGGGCACTGAGGTCCCATGCCAGGGGAGTTATGATGATTGGGTGGGCCTGGAGGTCCTTGGTGGTCAGGACCAGGAGGACCATGTGGGCCTGGTCTAGGGGGTCCATGGTGGAGTCCACCAAATCCTGGTGGCCCAGGGGGTCCTGGGTGCCTGGGTGCGCCTGGGTGTCTGGGGGGTCCAGGCATCCCAGGGTGTCTGGGGAGTCCTGGAGGCCCCATGTGTCGGGGTGGTCCTGGGGGCCTCATGAAGCCTGATGGTCCACCACCCATCAAGGGGCCCATTTGAGAGGTGTCCTCCATCATGTCTGGAAAGTTCCTACATTAGAGACAGTCATGCACATTGCATGACACCAGCTACTTTTGGACATCCATCCCACACACATATACACACCTCACAAAACCACATCTACACAACAACGTGGGAATAGGCTGCTAAACACCTGTTGTTATGGTTGCAAACATTCCTAGGTAGGTAAACTATACAAGGAGGAAGACATTATAAGCCTATTGTTGACCCTTCCCATGTCCACTCTGACTGCCTGCCCTCTAATGGCAAGTCATTTAACCATTCTCACTATACATTATGTACTTCATATACCAACACAATCTCACTCAAATTTATCATTATGAATATGGTCCATACAAAAACCTTAGAGTTCTCATCTTGGGAGGGGACCAGAAATGTCCCAAGGTTGTACCATTCTCATGGTGACAACTTGATGTGTCCTGTTAACCCCTCCAACTTTCTCTATATCAACCTCTACAACATTTGCAAAACATCACATAATATCCTCTAAGCCTCATCTTCTCCTCGTCACTGAAAACCAGATGTCTGGGACTACTGAGAGCAATCGTTTTTCTGTTGCTTCCTACTCACTTATTGTTAAACCAAAGCTGGCTGTTGCAATTCTCAAAAACTGAGCTTCTGAGCTCGCTCCCTGCCTGGTCAAACTCTTTCGTCTGTCTCTCTCTACTCATACCTATCCTTCTTGCTGGAAGTTTGCTCACATTCAACCTGTCCCTAAAAAGGGTGACTGCTCGAATCCTTCAAACTACCGCCCTATAGCTTTGATTTCCTGCCTTTCTAAAGCCTTTGAGTCTGTCCTTAACAAGAAGATAATGAGGCATCTATCAGCTCACAACCTTCTTTCTCTCTGATTGCCAGTATGGTTTCCAGAAAGGCCGATCTACTGGTGATCTTCTTGCTTTTCTAACTGAATCTTGGTCATCCTCTTTTAGGGACTTCGGTGAAACCTTTGCTGTCGGCCTTGACATATCGAAAGCCTTCAATAGAGTCTGGCATAAATCTTTAATTTCTAAACTACCCTCCTACGGATTCTATCCTTCTCTCTGTACTTTCATCTCCAGTTTCTGACCGTTCTATTGCTGCTGTAGTGGACGGTCACTTCTCCTAAACCTATCAACAGTGGTGTTCTTCAAGGTGATTTTGATTACAGAAATGTAGACTGGATCAATATCATTGGAAATCACAAATTGGATGATTACATTGATATAATACAAGATAATTTTCTTAAGCAGATAGTGAGTGAGCCCACTAGAGAGGATAGCATTCTGGATTTAGTTATAACAAATAGAGATAACTTAGTCAGCAATATGGGAATAGGTGGAAAACTAGGCAGCAGTGATCACTAAGAAATATGTTTTAAAATTAAGTGGGATATCAAGATTCCTACCAATCAAGTACAGGTACCAGAATTTAGGAAAAGGAATCATGAAGGATTAAGAAAATATTTGGGTTATGTATGTCAGGTAAGGGGCTGGGAAGGTGTGGCTCAGGAAGGCATGGAGAGGTCAGGTCAACCCAGATGTGTGAACAACGTCTCTCAGCAGTAACGGAGATTAAGTAGGGTGTGGTCAGGTCAGACTCCAACTCTTTGCCCACACAAAGGAGGTGAGGTCCATTATTCAGATCAGGTTCATATGGAGGGAAGGTGAATGACAGGAAGTGGTCAGATAATGACAGGCAGAATAGTGTGGAGAATGAGTATAATGAATTAGTTAGCGAGTTGTTGATTGGACAAAAACGGTTCATCCCCAACAGATATATAAGATCAAATAGAAATGATCTGAAGTGGATGACAGATAGTCTAAAACACTTGATAGGGATGAAAAGAGGAATATTCAAAAGATTTAAAAGTAGGGAAACCGATTTAAAAGAGAGGTACACTGCATTAGCTAGGTTAGTTAGGAAAGACATAAAAAAAGCGAAGAAAATATGAAATAAGAGTAGCTAGAAATGGCAAAAGTAACCTTAAGGAACTTTTCCAAATATATAACACAGAAATAAGGATAGAATAGGTCCACTAAAAAAGGATGATGCAATAATAGAAAATAGTGAAGATATGAGCAAAGAGTTGAATCAGTATTTCTTATCAGTATTTATGCAGATCTTAACAATCCTACCTGATGCAGACCAAGTGTTCAGGGGAGAGAAGACGAAGATTAACAAACATTAACATAACAAGTCAACAGGTAATAAAGAGATAGATAAGCATAGGATTAATAATCATCGGGAGTGGATGAAGAATTTCCTCGCTTATTAAAGGAGTGTAAGGACATAATTAGTGTAGCACTAACGGATAAATTTAACAAGTCAACAGTCTCACGAGACATAAAGTTTGTGGAGACAGACAAATGTAATTTCAATCTTTAAGCAGGGTGATAAAAGCATGATGAGTAATTACCAGCCAGTTAATCTTTTGAATTTTTATAGGGCAGAGTCTGACTGTCTTGATTCTTTAAGTCACCGACGCAATGTTGCATCTTTATCTATCTTCTACCACTATTTTCATGCTGACTGCTCTTCTGAACTTGCTAACTGCATGCCTCCCCCCCTCCCGCGGCCTCGCTACACAAGACTTTCTATTTCTTCTCATCCCTATTCTGTCCATCTTTCTAATGCAAGTTAACCAGTATCTTCACTCTTTCATCCCTTAAACTGGTAAACTCTGGAACTCTCTTCCTTTGTCTGTTTTTCCACCTACCTATGACTTCAACTCTTTCAAAAGAGGAGTGTCAAGACACCTCTAATATTATATGAACTTTTTATTTATTGGACTATTGCTATGATTTTTTTTCCAGGAGTTAAGGAAACCATAAAGATAATTTCTAGCCCATAAAACCCAATCTGTGACCCTTTCATTTTTCACCCCTTTGAAAAGCTTTAAATTCCTACTAGTCCTGTAATAATTCCTCTACTTGCATGAAATTTTTTTGGTGTAAGGACTTGGTTCCAATCTTCACCAAAATAGAGAGAAAATTTTTTAAAAGTAAGTTTTTTGTCATGTGAATTTTTTAAATTTTGAGTCTTGATATCACCTTCAAAGGCAAACAAAAAAATTTGACAAAATTCTCCCCTTTCAGATATCAAACAAAGCTCTCTAGTTTATCAATCAGACAGGTTTAGGCATATTGTGTATAATTTTTCATTGAAATTGGTTAAAAAATGGTGGAGAAGTAGTAGTGTGAAGGTATATAACTTATGTTTTGAGATATGGGCCTGCAAAGTTTTCACAAACTTTTACTCGTATATAGTCAGCAATAAGTAAGTGATATCATGGTTTTTATTTCTTCATTTATTAGTCGTGAACACTCCTAATAGAGAAGATAATAATTTTTTTTCATTTCCATGCATTTATCATAATGTCCAGGCATATAATGTTCTGTGTTCAGGCTCCTGGTCCCCCCCGTGCCCCCTGTGGGGGTGTATATATAAGCTCGGTCATAGAGGAAAAGTTGCCAGTTGTCACTTTTGATGGTACTATTTTCATAAAAATAATAGTACTTTTTGTAAAAAAAAACTATATTGTGCTGACTGATAAGAATCAGAGGGTTGAGTCTAGTGGGGGGAGGGGGATAAGCCCCCATAAGTATAAAACTATGGCGAATTTTAATGAAATACTTCGTATATATGAAGTTGAATGCCACACGCAGCTATAGAAATTTTATCATATTTTTTTTTTCCCCGATTTTCTCCATTTCTTGACCGGCCGGTCCCCTTAAGGCCCACGTGATAGATGGTAAGGTTTATAATTGGATTAAAGCGTGACTTAGTGGCAGAAAATAAAGGGTTCAGATAAATGGCAAGAAATCTTATTTGGATACAGTAAATAGTGGAGGCCCATTACTTTTCATTATCTATATAAATTATTTGGATTCTGGGATAAGTAACAACATTAGTAAATTTGTGGATGACACTACGATAGGGAGACAAATCAGTTTGGAGTGAGAAGCTAAGGTATCACAGAAAGATTTTGTCATTTTCTAATGATGGAAGAGTTTTTAGTAAGTTGGAGAATAGATATGGTATGATTACTGGCAGAAATATAAAGGGCATGAGTTTCAGCAGATGGATGGCTATGGTACCTTTTGTGAGCCGCCTCTCTATCTTTGATAGCACAAGAACAAGTAGAGTTAAACCAAGACTGATAGAGTGACAGAATGGCAACCCAGGGATGGTAAAGGAGTGCAAGACACACAGAGAACAAAATGAGAGATGAGATAGGAAGTTTTGTTGGGTAACTTGGAATAGACAGGTAACTGATAGAGGTGAGTGAAGAAGGTCGGGGAGGCCTTTGTCCTGCAGTAGAATCAATGAGGTTGATAATGATGAATAAAAAAATATTACAAAAATTAATTAATGTATACTTATTATTAAAAAGATGCCATGAATATCATCATAACCAACATGATATACTTGTGGCAGCAGGAACAATGACAAAACTCACTGGGAGGCAACTGCTGGCGGCTGAGCTGAGGAGGAATGAAGCCAGGTGGTGGTGGTGGTGGTGGGGGCCTCTGCTGCTGCTGCTGCTGCTGCTGCTGCTGCTGCTGCTGCTGCTGCTGCTGCTGCTGCTGCTGCTGCTGCTGCTGCTGCTGTTGCTGCTGCTGCTGCTGCTGCTGCTGCTGCTGTTGTTGCTGCTGCTGAGGCACATTGCAGGGCCCTGGGCCTTGTCTTGGGGTCACATCAGGGCCAATGAATCCTCCAGGAGGTGGTGGGGGAGGAGGCAGGGGCGGGACACCATTACTGGTATTTGTGGTGCCTGGTGGCCTTGGGGGTCCTGGGGGTCCTGGGGGTCCTGGGGGTCTTGGAGGTCCTGGAGGTCCTGGAGTTCCCGGGGGACCAGGGGGCCCGAGCAGGGCTGGTATGCCACCGGTGTGGGAACTGTGGGGGCTGCCTGTGCCAGGAGGCTCAATGTGCTGCTGCTGCAGTTGCTGCTGAATCTGAACATGGGGAACACACAGTTATGTGCTTGGCAGCAAGAGTGTCATGCCTTCTATACGTGACAGGAAGCAACATGCATGAAAATAAAACTGTCAACAATATTACTGATTTGAAAAAACACTTTCTCAAGTACGTATATATTTCCCTCGTTTCTTAAATTTCATAATGCAGTTATGTGAACTACAAAAGTGATTTCCCGTGATATAAAAAAACAAATGTTTTTAAGTACAATCTAATTTTTTTAGATAATTTCAATGTTATTTAATTTTTCATATTTCTCATTTGCTTTTGACCTCATAATATTTAACATCATTTTCAACAGAATAAATAATTAACACTCATATTTCAGCAGCCTTTCTGTATAGAATCTACAGAGCAAATATGTTTAATATTAGGAAATATAAAGAAGGCAGTACAGAGGAAGGCTATGCCTATTCCAGCAAATTCTCACACAAAGAGTAGGAATTAAAAGAATGTCCACTTTTCAATAATAACTCAATCAACTCAACAAAACTGTCTGACCTGAAAGAACCAAAACGGCATCACATACATTTTTCTCTTCTAATAAATGTGCACTTGATTTGACACTGTTATTCATCACTTCAAAATTCAAAGATAAACTTATTACAGTATTAGTACAAAGCAATAAATGAGTAGTATGTTGACTTGTTATTAAGAGCATATTCATAATTAACGGCCTAAATACTTGACCGAATATCACTATTTTTATTCATCTATTCTATCAATCTAGTCTCTGACGCCTTATTTCCTCCGGATAAATCCCCAAAGGTGATGGCCAAGGCAGAACCTCCATCTTATCAACACATCCCTCCTTGCTTGTCCAAGCCTTCCCCCTCTATCAACAATGTTTTCATGTACATAGCACTTTACCCTATCCATTCATCTTACAATTGGCCTTCCTGTCCTCCTAGGACCCTCAATTTCACTCACATACACTTTCTTCACAAACTCTTCACTCTTCTCTCTCTCAAGATGACAAAAAAAGTATTTTTTTTCATGAGTTTCCACACACACACTTTGCACAAGGTCCACATGCCAGATCTTTCATACATGCTTTCATTGCTCTCACCCTTCATCATAGACTTTAGCAATGCGGGAAATCAAAGCAATAGGACGGTAGTTTGGGGGATTGGAGCAGTTACCCTTTTTTGGAATAGGTTGTATGTAGGCACACTTCCAGCTAGAAGGATAGGTGGAAGTTGATAGACAGAGACAGAAAAGTTTGACCAGGCACTGGAAGCTTCCAGTCTTTGAAACCACGCTGTCTTCCTATTCACCTCTGTGAGACATGGCTCTCTGATGCATTCTCCCCTTCCTTCCCCAACTATTCTTCTTACAGAGTGGACAGGGGGGCAGGCGGAGCAGGTGGCGGCCTGCTACTGCTTGTCCACCAATCCCTCTCTTCTAGCCTTCTCACTATCATTCCTTTCCCCGGGGGCAGACTAGAGTACCTGAGGATGACTATTACCTTCAACTCAGGGCCTCTTCAGATCCTCTTAATTTACAACCCATGCTTAGATATCTTCCTTCAGGAGTTCCAGCATTTGTTTTCACAGCTTTAATAATGGGTGATTTTAACGCCCATCATGACTTCTTGGAACCAGCCCTCCCCAGGAGCCGAAGAAACAGTTCGGGTCTGTCCCTCTCGACCTTCCTGGCAAACAGTGCAACTTTCTCTCTCCTTACTCCACCTGGCCTCCCTACCAGGACTGATCCAGTTTCAGGGAACCCCTCTACGTTGGACCTCCTCCTCCTCACCACTATAACAACTGGCCCTTACATGGGGAGTGACCATCTTCCTGTTGTAATCTCCTTCCCTTCAGTACCAACACTCCTCCCCCTTCATCACGCAGACCTCATTGATCCTTTAATAATGGTGACTGGGGCCCTTTTCAAAAAGAGATTAATTTAATAACTCCTCCCACCATCCTCCCTTCATATAGTACAGTAGGCCCCCCAAGGGTGCACACTCAAAGGATGCGAAATTCCAAGGGTGCGGGCAGTACTGGTGCAGCACTTGTATTCAAAGGGTGCGAAAAATTCACAGGGTGTGGTGACGGAACTCTGCTTTTGTCGAGTGGCCATGTTGTGATGACGTTAGCTCTCTCTCTCTCTCTCTCTCTCTCTCTCTCTCTCTCTCTCTCTCTCTCTCTCTCTCTCTCTCTCTCTCTCTCTCTCTCCACCATTCGTCTTTCTCTCCCTCCTTCCATCTCCTTTAAAGAACTCAACATCCTAAAGCTTCATATGTGGAATTCTTCTTCCTCCTCATCTTCTTCTTGTGACCTATTATGCTTTGTATCGCCTCGTAGGTCCCATCTTCTTTGGTGTTACAGTTCCTCTATCCTTCCATAGACGTGAGTAGGAAGAAAGTACAACACAAAGGGAGATTTTTACCGATGTTACTAGTCCTTTCTTTTCAATTACGCTGATTTTCTTTGCATTCTTCTCACATCTGTATAAGAAATACGCAAAGAAATTCAGCTTTTGTCGAGCGGCCATGTTGTGATGATGTCATCTCTTTTTTTTTCTCTCTCTCTCTCTCTCTCTCTCTCTCTCTCTCTCTCTCTCTCTCTCTCTCTCTCTCTCTCTCTCTCTCTCTCTCTCTCTCTCTCTCAGATGTGGGATTCCTCCTCCTCCATCTTAGATACTGTAATGGCTTCTGCCAGTACAGTATCTATCTATTATCTATCATATTTAACCACATGTGTATATGTACTGTATATTCTTTCATTAAATCATATATTTCGGGGGTTATTGGGCAAAAAAAGGGTAAGTCTTAAGAGTCCTGGACTACATTAGTGAATTTCCTATAGGTTATTAACTTCCAAGGGTGCGTTTTTCCAAGGGTGCGCAAGGGTTCGGACTACATTAAGCGCACCCTTGGGGGGCCGACTGTAAAATTCAATACCTTACGGACACCTTGTTGGACGTAGTGTCTCATCACTTCCACCTCGCCACTTGCCATTCCTTCACCTTCTTCTGGGTCCCCTGGTGGTCCCAAAGGTATGCGGCAGCCCTTCAGGCCAAATGACATGCCTTTACCTTCCCCATCGCAGATACTTCAGATTTTTAGAGGCCCAGTGCAAGCGTGTTATTCTTGATGAGAAACATTCTGTGTGGGCCTCCTTTTGTGCTTCCCTGTCCTTTTCTTCCTCAGTCTCCCAGGCTTGGTCCTTCTTCAGGAAGATGGTCCACCCTCAGCCCCCTCCCACCTTCCAGTTAACTAGTAACGGCGTCCTCTTTGTCAATGATGTCCAAAAAGCCGAGTGCCTTGCCTCCAACATACACACTGTCCTCGGCTCCCCTGACTCTATACCTCCCGCTGTGTTACCTCCTTCTTCACACGGCCACACAATTAGCACAGCTATAACACCCCAGGAGCTTTCATCAGCTTTACAAGCACTGTCTGTTGGGAAGGCAACGGGGCCAGACAATGTCCTGAATGAGTTTCTTCACCACCTTCCAGATTCTCTGGTCCTCCTCCCCCACCTAAACGTGTTCAACACCAGCTGGCTGTCTGGCACGTTCCCTTCTGTGTGGCGTCATACCATCACAATCCCTATTCCCAAACCTGGCAAGGACCTGTCGGAAGTTCTTCTTACAGGTCCACCAGTCTCCTTTCTATTTTGAGTAAACTATTAGAACCCATAGTGCATGACAGACTAACATGGTGGTTGGAACACAAACACCTTCTTCCCTCTAACATGTTTGGTTCCGTATATCCCGAGTCGCTTAGACTACGGATGTGAGGTTTATGGGGCGGCCTCACCTTCTCTCATTCATATATTGGATGTAATTCAAAACACAGCCATTCATATAGCCTTGGGAGCATTCAAGTCCTCCCCAGTCACAGCCCTTCAGGCAGAATCCTTACTGTCATACCGACGCTCCATCCTCTTTGTTCGCATCAAAGTTGCATCCTCCCCTAGCTGCCACGTCCTCTGCTCCCTCCTCCTCCTCCTCCTCCAACGGAGTAGGGCACCACTTCTTGGTCCCCACACCATATCAAGCTCACATGCCTTTGTAGAGAGAGCCCTCTCCCTCTTTGCCTCCCTCAGGGTGACGCCTCCCCTCTCTTCTCACTCTCGAGAAGACTTCTCCTTTGGACCCTTGGTTTCCTTTCTCTTCCTTCATTTCCTTGTAACTACACACACACACACAAAATGGTCTAAGGCTCACTGTCCATTGCAGGGCTCCGGCCTCCCAGCCCCTCCTTCCGTTGGGGCTGCTATTTTTACTCCAATACATTTCACTGTCACCGCCTGGAGGGTGCCGGCCACTACCTCCATTCTGACAGCAGGACTCTTCGCCATTAGAGAGGGCCTCAGGTTTGCCACCACACTCACCCCCCCTTGCTCAATCACCCTCTACTCAGACTCCCTCAAAACTCAACTCATCCGGCGCCAGGGCCCTCGAACATACCACTCCCTCTGCTTCACCATACACAACCTTCTTCTCCAACTGTCCTCTTCTGACTTTTCCATCCACCTTCAGTGGGTTCCCTCACACATCAGCATCATGGGCAACACAGTGGCCAACAGAGCGGCAGTGGAGGCACACTCCCACCCCTTCCCCATACACCTCCCTACTGACCAGACTGACTCTCTGACCAATCTCCACACAGCCTGCAAACTAAACTAACTGAACTACCTAACTCACACCTTACAGTACACCTCACTTGGACGCATTAGACAAGACACACGCCACCACTGGTGGTCCTACTCCCCCAAACGTGCCCTTGACACTGCTGTCACCAGACTCAAAATTGGCCACAGCTGCCTAAACTCGCACCTACACAAGCTGGGCATGACAGATGATCCCCACTGCCCTTGGTGCCCTACACAACCAGACACTCCAGAACACCTCCTACTACACTGTCCTCGCCATCACTTCTACTGCATGGCTCTCCCTCACTCACTGTCATCTCTCCACCTCCGCAGACCAACAGTAACTGACCACTTAGGTGGCTCTCAAGACCCTCTGGCCTGGCCTTCAAAGTACTCAAACACATCAGGACCTTCCTCCAGAGGACAGGTCAACTCAACAGGATCTGATCCACTGACTCATCTGTAACCTGCACTTTTGGGGCACTAGAGGCTGTAGCACCACAGCTTGCACAGTCCCATCAAATTCCCAAGAAGAAGAAATAGTAGTTCTGTGTTACACTACATACACTCACGCCCACATAATCATAAGTTTTGTAACACACCTACACATCTACATTCGTTGTCAATTGCAGTGGTAATCTGCTTAATATCTATTCATGTTACTTGTTTTATTTATACTTATTATACTTTCAGGCTCCCACTAAACCTGTCCAATTTTCCCAATTGCCTGTGTTCAACCCCACTTACCATGTGCCTTTAGTTTGTTCTACTGTGGTTGTGAGTCATATTATCTATTTGGTTTTTATATTTTTGTATTCACTGCTCCATTTATTGAGCTGCATTGTTAGTTATACAATTGTGATAAGCTGACAATTCACAATATACATTTCATAACTATATTTTTTTACATCATTATTGTAGGGAGCTGAGGCAATATGTATATCATTATTATGTCATTACTATGTTTATCAGTATGGTGTGCACTGTATTATTGTGGCATCTGGCATTCTGCAACATCTGGCAACTGCGACCAACCCAACGCAACCCACGCGCTCCAGCTTGACCCGCTCCCGCATCAGTCAGACACATACTTTTGAGAGAGCCAGGTCATAATTTTCGTCGTCCTCTGTCCAGCGCTGTGTTAATTCCCAAATAAACCCCACAAAGCCTCTGAAGCCTTCATTACCCTAGCACGCTACCAACCCCTACACCTCACAAGTGGCGATACCAGCGTGGGATTTCATGCTGGACAATAACGAAGAAAATAACAACGCCAACCTTACCTACAAGGCCGCCATTACCCAAGATACCAGCACCCTTTGTCTCCGCAATGCACATTACCAGAAGACTTTGTTTGCCCTGCCCTAGACTACTTTATTTCTGCTATCGCCTTGAAAGGTACAATATACTCCGTCTTTTCTTTCAACACAACATAAACAACACCAACCATGAAGCACTTCTCACCCCTCTTCAAACACACACTTTTCAACATCCATGGCAAAATCCCCTTCTCACTCACCTTCACCTTCTCCTTTCTACTGCTATTATTGCAAAAAAAAAGATCATACAATTGTATGATGTGCACAACAACCCTGACAAGAAATATGTCACACGCTTCTGTGACTATCATGGCACCTGTAATCACAACACTTCTGACTGTTGTACAATAACACAATCATCTCTTCCTTCACCAACACAGCATGACTTACAATGACAACTGCCACACTTCACTTTCCAAAAATATGTCACACACTAACTTTCAACCACGCCAGGCACGACAACCATTGCAATCATACAATAATACCAACCTTTCACCATCAAATGAACCTTTGCTCCCCTTGTACACAATTTAAAGTTCATGGGAAGACCCAATGATTATTCAGGCTGAAGTCAATTAGCACTATTTCACCTTGTTCATTGATACAGGTGCTTCAGTAAACTTCATGACCAAAGAGTGCTTTGATAAAATACGTACTGTATATACACGCAAGTTAGTCATTTTAGAACAACCTGACCTCTAACTTTGTGGCATTGATGGTACAGTGCTCCCTCCAATTTTGTCTGAAATTGGTCGACAATGCAGGCCGCAAAATTTGAATTCGCAAAATTTGAATCATTAACCTTATGGTGATTTTAGTCATATTTTTGTCCTTGTTTGTACACAAATACATGTAATTATACATACTACAATAAAGAAAAATACAGAAAAACATAAACATTATCATGATTCATAAGAAAATCAATTTAAATTACCATTTTACTGTACCTGGGCTTGCAGAGATGGAGATTGGTCTCAGTCACATAAGTGGAATATCACAAAATTGGAACCCGCAAAATTGGAGGGAGTACTGTACAGTCCTCTCTACTCTAGATAAAGCTCAGTTTGACACATACTTATGTCCAGACCTACCACCTGTCAGACTAACATATTACATAGCAGACAACATCAGCATTCCCGCTGACATTCTCATTGGCCGTCCTGCACTCACAGACCATGAAATTGATCTCTATCCATGCCTGTATTAAATATTTTGGCGTGAACGTTTCTTCACAGAGATAATACGTCCACCTAAAGCTCTTCCAGACTCTGTTCCAACTCATATTGTTTCATCCATGAGAGACCATTCTTCAGTCTCCACAAGCTTCTGATTACACATACACTCCTGCTGAGATGTCTCTTGTAAATGTGTCTTCCACTCCCAGTTCTTAACTTGCCATGCCAGATTTCTCATACATCAAAGGTAAAGCTAATGTAGCTGCTGATGATCTTTCTCACAACTGTGTTCTAACATTTCCTGTTACCATTCAAACATCCACATTTGATGCACTTTCTCATGTTGATCTATACACAGCTCAACACAATGACCTCCAATGGTCAAAGATTATTCACTACCTCGAATCAGGTGATACTTCTAGCCTTCCTCAGGTTCCATCTCATTCACACTATTTTCTACAAGACCAATTGCTCTACAAGGCAACCACACTCACAGGCAAACATGAGCCCTATCGTCTCACCCATCAGGTTGTCCTTTCTCAAACTCTTGTTCAGTCTGTGCTCAAACTCATTCATGACACTCCCCATGCTTCACATCCTGGTAAGGACAAATCGCTCTCACAGGCTAGACTTAAATCTCTTTTTTTTTTCTGGCTAACCATGCAAAAGGATATCAATGCCTATATTGAGTTATGCCTTACATCTGCAAGAACCAAAGGAGATATCCACGCTCATGTTCCTATTCTCAGTTATCCTGTGCCTTCAGCACCATGATATACACTTGCCATAAAGGTTCCCCTTACAGAGTGTAGTAATCAATATTTAATGGTAACTGTTGATTTCTCACACTTTTCAATTCTTGCTCCATTCCCTAACAAATCAACACAAGCTGCATTTTTGGATCATATTATCTGTCCTTTCACTATTCCCAAAGTTCTGTTATCTGATAAGGGCACACAATTTGTGCCAAGAATTCAACATCAATAAATGTAATATACTTCCTGACAGACCCATTGCTAATGGTCTAGTGGAACGTAATAATCATAAGATACCCAGCCACTAGGCGGTGGCCTAGTGGCTAGCGGTCGGGCATACCAGCTCAGGGTCCCGAGTTCAAGCCCCGGCACGAGCTGGCCACTTTCCTTTGGTAATACCACCAAGTGGCCTAAGATCACCCACATGCTGCCATAACACTATCCTCGACGGGACTGCAAAGCTATATGCTTGAGGAGCTTCTGCTGGCAGCATGAGCCTCTAAATAAGAAACGAGGCGTCACTTAAAAAATCTAATCCGCTCTACTAATGGGCGGAGGCCGACCATCTAAGGCCTCCATGAAGCCTACCAACGCCACGGGTGATGGATAAAAAAAAGAAAACTTATTCCTGATACAGACACTCTTTGGGACACTTATACTCCTCAAGTTATGGCTCCTCTAAATTCCACCATTAACGTCCATCTCTGAGACTCTTCATTACATAATGTTTGCTCAGGACAAAAGACTTCCTTATGACCTTCTATCACAGCCTTCAAGATCTGTCTACAATTTTGATGACTGTCAAAACTATGGTTCACACATTCCAACAAATCCATCAATGTATCCAGCAGTCACTTGCTCTCTCTAAGGCTGATATGCTCCTTTATCATAACAAGCAGCTTCCAACTTTACACTTGAATTAGGTGACATTGTACGCTCCTTTGTTGTGTCAAGCAATCCAAGTTGAACCCAAAATTTGATGTTCCCTTCAGGGTCATAACTGAGGAGGATGGAAACAAGGTTCAGTTACTTAACCTAACAAATTTCTCAAAGAAAATAGCACATCTTCATTCCCTCAAGAAAGTTTCCTCTGTTCTTGACTGTGAGGACCATCATCTCATATCAGCGCCTCAACCTGTTCCATCACCTCATCCTCCAACATAATCTTCCCTATCACACCAGTCCACTGAACATCCTTATTTCCTTCATTGTCGTGATCATATTCTTTTTTTCATTTCCATGTAATATATACTATGTTTTATAATTTGTAGGTTATTTATAATATTTTATAATTTGTATGTTGTTTATAATATTTTATAATTTGTATGTTATTTATAATATTTCTATGTTATTTCCATAGTTTCCAATCAAATTAATTTTCTTTACCAATTGTTTGCAATCTCGTTTGCATGCCTGAGCCTGTGTGGGATATGTATTTCATCTGTATATTATTATTACTTCCAAGACACATATTTCTGTATGTACATGTTCTGGTAACTTGTTCAATTGACTAATTATTAGTAAATTAGCTAGGTGACCAAGCTTCCCACACACCCCAGTGGTGCTTTAACCTTTATCACGGTCACATCTCTGTACACTGTCCTGAACCCAATATATACTCCAAATAGCAGGATTCCACTTTTATTTCATCCTGCAACAAATAAGGAAAGGAGCCTCCACCTTTCCAACACTTTGATCAAGACTCAGTTCCCCTCCTCACTCTTATTTCCTCTGCCTCTCTGCTCTTATTTATATCATCTGTCCACGATGCACTTTCCTTTCTCTGACCCCTTACAAGTCTATACCCAACCACTTTTACTGCTACTGCAGTCACTGCACCTTTGAACACCCCAAATACCTGACTAACACTTGCTCCCTCTGCCAACTTAACTTCCCTCAGTCTCTCGCATACCTTCCTTTCATACTCCTCTTTAACAAATTTCTTATCCATCTTTGCACTAACTTCCATTATCATTAATCACACCATTATCCCCTTCATATTTTTACAGTTGGTTCGTCATTAATGCATAAATTCTGAAATATCACCATAATTCCTTATCTGCACAACAATATTATAACCTCAAAAAATATGCTGACTATACATATATTCTCTATGGAACCGAACGAGATTCATTCTTGTTTATTGAAGTGATGCAAAACAGAAATGGCTTATCCATTAATGCTTATTTTTTACCTTCACATGATAATACTTCTTTTCCCTCCATTTGGAAAATGTCCTTAATTATTCCTATCTCTAACACAGGTCAAGACATGACCAACTGAATTACACAACGGTATGTTTGACATCAGTTGTGGAAAGTAGTTTGAATTTAATGTAAATATTCATGATTGTGTTAATAACAATAACTTAGTATGCCACAATCAGAGTAGTTTCAATTCAGGGAAATCAACAGATAACTAACAATGTTTAACATACAATGACATTTTTTTCAGTACTATGGCCACATTGTTGTTGTTATATTCTTTTGATTTTGCAAAGGCTTTCGACATAGAATATCATAATACTTTATTGGAAAAGTTAAATAAATTGAGTATTTTAGGTAATCTTCTGAAATGGGCAGGGAATTCTTGACAAAAAAGTTATGGATGTAGTATTTGGTCACCAGTTTATTCATAGTTATGGTATAGATAGAGGGGTGGCTCAGGGCTCAGTTTTTGGTCCTTTTATAGGATGGTTTTTTTTTTACTCATGAATAATTCCTAAACCAAAATTTTTGCAGCACCCTCAAATTGCAATATACTGTGGAATAGCTCCTCTAATACAATTTTTCAAGACATAGCTGCTTATCAAAGCGATGTTCACATTCATTATGTAGCATCCTATTGGGGTTTGACAAGGAATATCAACAAATGTGCTGTATTATGATTTAGCAGACATCCAGTGGACTGGTTATCTCTGTCAGTGTCAGATCTGTATTATCCAAATGATTCTCCAAACTAATTACAGTCTGCTGTGTACCTTGGAGTCACCACAAAATCCTCCCTTAAATTTCACCATCTATTCAAACCTATATTTAACGGAGAAGCATCCATTATTATCCTTTCTGTATAACTCGTATAGTATGTTCCCTACTTGAGTACTCTTTATCTGTATGGATTTCAAGATATATTGAGTACCTAAGGTTGCTGGAGTTCGTTCAGAAACATTAAAGGAATAAAGCATCATTACTATCTATTTATAGTTTCTGACGCCTTGTTTCCAATAGAAATATCCCCCAAAGCGAAAGTTTCCACATCATCAATCCTTCCAAATGGGCACTCATGATCTACAACTTTTTTCAATTTATTCCTTTGGTAAATAATATGTCCAATCGTGATGGTTTATCTTCTTCTCTATACCTTGTATATCAGTTTCACATTGTATTATAGTATTATTCATTATTAGCCTCAATTTATTTCCCAATAAATTTTCACCTCTACTTTCAAATATCTCCCAATTTACTTCACTACAATTAAAATCTCCCACCAGTGTTACTCTTTTACTGCTTTTAATCATCTCTAAACTCTCTAAGGTGTTTTCTATTGTTTCATTGTGTTCTTCTTTGGTCCAATTTTTTCTGTTTTGGTAGGCATATATGCAACTACTATATTTTGTGCTTCATAAAATGTTGTTATAATCTGTACCCTTATCAATTCCACTTTTCCATTTCCATAACAAATATGTATCACTTTCATCCTAGATTTTTGTCATTATCATCACACCCAGAGTCGGAATCCCCAGCTGGGGAGGGGACCACAAATGTCCACAGGTTGGATTGCCCCTCTGCTGACGACCTCGGGTGTCTTGACACTTCCCCTAAAACTTTTTCTATTGATTTCTACAACATTCGTGGCCTTAGATCTAATTTCCAATATGTGAAACACCATCTCTCCTCCACTAAACCTCATCTTCTCTACCTAACTGAAACACAGTTGTCTGACAGCAGCCCCTTCTCTGTTCCCTACTACTTTCTCTATCATCATTTTCAATCCAGTGCAGCCTCAGGACCCGCCTAAGCACGGGTGCTTCTGGCATTTCAACTCTGCTAAGTGGGACAATACTATTCTGATTTTCCTTGGGATGATTATTACTTCCATGTCAGAGATCCTTCTCTTTGTGCAGAGCACATAACAGAGGTGATTGTCTCTGGCATGGAGTTATGTATTCCTCACTGGCGCTTTTGTTTTACATCACAAATCTGTGGCGCCGATAGGCTAAGAGGCTAAGATGGACGGCCTCTTGCCCGTTATTGGCGTAGAATTAGATTTTTTATAGTGACGCCTCAATTTTTTACGTTCTCTCTTGGAGATGTTGAGAATGAGAGAGGCTATTGCTGCCAAAGCCTCAAATGCATATAATATTGTAAGTCCTGTCTGAGGACAGTATGGCAGCAATATGGGTAATCTTTGGCCACTCGGCTGTAATAGCAAAGAAAGAAAAGTGGCCAGCGGATATCAGGACTCGAACCCTAGGTTTGCATGCCCAAACACAAGCCACTGTACTATCACCTCCCCTTACAAGATATTTTGGCTTTCCATCAGTTGTTTTACTTTTTTTATGTTCTTTTATGTTTTCCATTAAATATTCCGTTGCTATAATATTATTCATTCTAAATTCACTTTCTCATGTAAATACAGTCTCAAAGCTCTTATTCATCACCTCAGCCTGTTGTAATGCATCTTTGTACACTGTGCCTTCTACCTTCAGCTTGTCTACTCCCTCCCTGCTTTTAATTTTTCCATTTATATATCTATTGAAAAGTTTTAGTTTGTTTTTACATTTTTCTAAAAGTTACTTTCTTCTTCTCTTCGGATTTTTACATATTCATTTCTAGTTGTTTTCCATTTCTCCCATTAATATTTTCCTCCTTTTATCCTCCACATTTCCATGTTTTTTCTCTTTTCAATTTTGCTAATTCACATCTTCTATTAAACAATTTTTTTTTTTTCTTATCTCTAATGACCATTTTTGGGACATATCCATCTATGTGTATGTATTTGCGTGTGTGTGTGTGGAGGGGGGGAGGGGTCTGCATGCTCACCTGTGTAAAAGTGTTGGATCCAATCACAGTCCGAGGTGGTGGTGGTGGTGGTTGCAGAGGGGGCACGCCCCCAATGCCTGGAGGACCAGATATCTCAGCCTCAAACCTGCAAACCAGGAAGATCATTATGAGGCAGTTTCTAACGAGGGAGGTATGGTATGGTATGGTTCTTACAGAGAATGAACATAATAGGACATGTATCAAAGGGTTCAAATAAGATAAATATAGATCACAGAAAGAGAAAGACTGAACATGGCTCGCAAATAGGGTATACTTGAGCTACAGCTTAATTTACACAAATCATGTAGTTTCTCACCTATGTAACAATCTGTTAAAAGAAGTTATACTTGTGTTTCTGACTATATCATCTGATTATGCATTACAATCAGACATATCTAGACATATCAGACATATCTAATCCAATGTAGAATAACTATGCGTGACTTTAAGAGTGGCCTTGGGTTCTGCCTAGCAAACTCCTACAAGGACCTCAGAATTTTGGTCAATTCATCACAGTATTCATTTTCATATCAGATCCATGGTCAACAAAGCAGATGCATTGTAAACAAATCTCCTAAAGAGTAACATGTGCAGATGTAAAGACTCTTTGTTGGCTCTTTTCAAATGTAATGCAAGACCCTTGTTGGAATAAGCCTCATGTGCATGACACACAAGCTACTCTGATGACCTGAAGCTCCTGAGATCTTGGATGAAGCACAGAGATCACATGCCTTAGGGCAATGGTTCTTAACCGGAGGTGTGAGGTCAGTTTCTATGCCTATGAAAAATTAAAGCAAGATATATTTCTATATAAGCATGTTATTTTTGTGAATTTTTTTTTTCCTATTTAAAATAAGATAATTATTTTTGCTTTTATTCCATAACCCACCATGGTACCTAAGGAAGCTGGTGAAAGCATAAAAGCAAAAGAGAAAATAGTGAGAATAGCAATAGAGGTGTAAATGACGCTTGCTTCTCGGATCTTGCTTTGCAGTTCTGTTTAGCAGTCATCGATCTGTACCATTCTCAAGAACAATGAAGACGTGGAGGAGTTAGTAGATGTGCAAGGTTTTGTGGAACATTATCACCCTGATAAGGCAATAGCAGGCCACAGCATAAACATTTTAAATGACAACGCCATGTCTCATTTTAGAAACGTACAGAAAAAATCTTATTGGACACATTTTTAGTGAGACAAGCCCAGTGAGTTTCAATCAGATTCAAGTGGTACTAAGAGACAGAAAAGAGAAAGAGAGAAAGACAGTTACCTGAAATTTTTTTATGGAAGAGGACTCAATAACAACTTCCACTTTCACTGTCAACTCTCCTCCACACATGTACACATGTACGGTATAAATGAATTAGGTAGGTTTTTATCTATATTTTATATGTTTAGTATTGTGATTATCTTTTATGTTAGATTTAATCATTTTCATTGGTTTTGTGTATGAACTTGTGCACAAAGTACTGTTTTAAAAGTTTAAACAAGCAATCACCTGGGGTCCAGGAACAGATTATTCCATTATATAATAATTCTTATGGGGAAAATTGTTTCGGTTTACAAACATTTTGGTTCACGAATAGCCTCATACAACTTTTTTTTTTTTTTTAAGCAAATGGAAAACCAGTCAAGGGCAATGAAACATGTATACAAAAAAAAAGGCTCACTTGTACTGCCACCTCCGTAAAAAAAACAGAGCAATCAAAATAAAGGGAGACCAAATTAGGGTTGCAGGTGTCTTGATACTCCTCTCTTAAATGAGTTCAAAGTGTAGGAAGGTGGAAATACAGATTCAGGTAGAGAGTTCCAGAGTTTACCTGTAGAAGGGAAGAAAGAGTGAAGATACTGGTCAACCCTTGCATAAGGGAGGTGACCGGAATAGAGGTGAGAGTGAGTAGAAAGTTGTGCGCGGTGAGACCACGGGAGGGAGGGAGGCATGCAGTTGGAATGAAAATAACTGTAAAAGATAGCAAGAGATGAAGATAGTCAGTTAGATGAAAGGCTTCTGACTCAACCTTGTTTAGCAACACGTGAGATGTCTTCTCCATACAGGGGCGGATAAGGCCCCTGTACAAAGTAAGCAACTGGTAGGGGGAGAGAAACTATTGGAGACAAATCATGACACCTAACTATTTGGAAGTTGATTTAGCAAGACAAGAGATATGAGACTTCCAGTTGAGAGTTTTAGTAAAGGATAGCCCAAGGATGTTCAGTGTAGAAGAAGGGGACAGGTGTATGTCATCGAAGTAGAGGGGATAGTTGTCTGGAAGATTTTGTCAAGTGGATAGATGAAGGAATTTAGTTTTTGAGGCATTGAACAACACAAGGTTTTCTCTGCCCCAATCTGTTAGGCGCTCCGTTGCGTCTCCATTTGAGTTATTTACCTGTCTCTGGCTTGGGCGTCTGGAGAAAGACATGGAGAAGTGCAAGGTAGAGTCATCAGCATATGAGTAAATAGGACACTGAGTAAGATTGAGAAGGCCATTGATGAATAATAGGAAAAATGGGTGATTTTTTTTTTTTTTTTTTTTTTCCATTAACCGTTGGCGCCAGTAGGCTTATGGAGGCACAGATGGACTTGCCTCGCCTGTTATTTGGTGTAGGTTTTTTTATATTTTTTTATAGTGACGCCTCAAATGCTTACGTTCTCTCATGAATATGTTGAGAACGTGTGAGGCTCAAATGCATATTAACATTGTAAGTCCCGTCTGAGGACAGTATGGCAGCAATTTGGGTAGTCTTTGGCCACTCGGCGGTGATATCAAATATTGAAAAGTGGTCAGCGGATATCAGGGATTCGAACCTAGGCTCCCATGCCTGAACGCTGACCACTGCACCACCACCTCCCCATACGACAAAACCCTGTGGAACACCACAATTGATAGGTTTAGAGGAAGAACAGTGGTCGTCTACCACAGCTGCAATATAACAGTCAGAAAGGAAATTAGAGATGAGGAAATAGGAGCAGAGAGAAGGATAGAAACCGAAAGAGGGAAGTTTAGAAATCAAAGTTTTGTGCCAAACTCTATCAAATGCATTTGATATGTCTAAGGTAACAGTGAAAGCTTCGCTGAAACCCCCAAAAGAGGATGACCAAGAGTTAGTAAGGAAAGCCAGAAGATCATCAGTAAAGCGTCCAGATGCCATACAGACGATTGGATAGAAGGTTGTGAGTGGATAGATGCTTCTGAATCTTCCTGTTAAGGAGAGACTCAAAGAGTTTAGAAAGGCAGGAAATCAAAGCAATAGGACGGTAGTTTGAAGGACTGGAGCGGTCACCCTTCTTTGGAACAGGCATACATCTACCAAGAAGGATAGGTGGAAGTTGATAGGCAGAGACGGAGAAGTTTGACCATGCAAGGTGTGAGCACGGAAGAACAGTTCTTGCAAGCAATGGGAGGAACTCCATCGGGCCCATATGCCTTCCGAGGGTTAAGAGGACCGACTGAGTTGAAAATCCGATATATATGTTTATAAAAAGAAAAATTTAAATCATCTCATGGCATCCTTAGGCCTAGTACTTCACAATGATATTGATGGTTTTCAGTTAATCTTACTTTTTTGTGACAATGTTTACCTTGGGAAAACAAAATTGTATGGCATAACAAACAAACATCAGATAAATTCAAAATACATCAAAATCTATCAGAAAAAAACTGCTTCGTCCAAAAAACAGACTGGGTCGTCTTCGTAATTTTTACCAAAAATATTCTTTTTTCTTTTTTCTTTCTCTATAATTCAGCAGCATAACTGTTTGAGGTAATCTGAACAAGTTTCTGAAGTTGAATTTGCAGTGCATTATAAAGGTAACTAGATATCGAGTGGGTCATGAAACGAATCTTTACCGCTTAGCAGATTTACCACTGTGTATAATAACTCATTAAGATAAAATCGGCCAGGCGTTTCCTTGATGCCTAACATCAACTTAAAAATAGCATCTATACTACCCCTTTCAAGCCACTGACCTGGACATTTCATCATCGAGTTGTCTTCTTTTGTCGTTGTGGTTCGCCATGGTTTAAAGTTATATCGAAAAACCACAGATACACAATAAAATGATTGAAACAGGCGTGTGGCCGGGACGCTGCAGCCTTTACAACGGTTTGTTTACATCTCCCAGACTCCCACCACCAGGGCCGAGCTGGGCCGGGGACGAACCACGATAATATATATTAAGAAATTACATATGCTACATCACACATTATATAAGCAAATATTCCCTTATGAAACACCTTAATTGATATTTACAAGTCTAAACCTAAAATATGTCTCTGATTCATAAGTCCATTGGCAAAAATGGAGGCAACTCGCCGAAAGCTGTCCACCTTCGTGGTCAAATCACCATGGAAATTAAAATTTCCCCAGCGACTGAAAGGCGGCAGGCTGGAAAAATGGGGTGAGCAATGATAATGTGGGAGTGTATCATCACACACTTTCATCATATCGTCTGTGTCTCTCTACTTCTACCTATCCTTCTTGCTGGAAGTTTGCTCACATTCAACCTGTCCCTAAAAAGGAGGACAGCTCCTATCCTTCAAACTACCGCCCTATAGCATTGATTTCCTGCCTTTCAAAAACCTTTGAGTCTGTCCTTAATATAAAAATAAGGTGGTATTTCTTTACAACTAGTAGTTGTAAAAAAATACCATCTCTTTCTTTTTTCTCTCTTTCCCTATGACTATACATAGTTTTTCAGGCGGTGCTCACCATTATTTAACTCGCCAAACGTCTTTGAAGTTATGTTAGGTTGGTTAGGTTATGTTAAGTTATGGTTAGGTTAAGGTTGTTAGGTTAGGTTATAGCTAAGTTATGATTAAGTTAAGTTAGGTTAGGTTCGGTTATATAAGATTTATACATTTTATTAGCCAAAAGTTAGGGTTCGCAACTTATATTTTTTTGTGAATTTGGGTAATAAGATGTAAAAATCTTATATAAACGAACCTAACTGAACCGAACTTAACCTAACCATAATGTAACCTAACCTAACAACCTTAACCTAACCATAACTTAACATAACCTAACCAACCTAACATAACTTCAAAGACGTTTTGCAAGGTAAATAATGGTGAGCACCGTCTGAAACCTTCACAGATGTGTTAAGTACACTATGTATATTCATGAGGAAAGAGAGAAAAAAGAAAGAGGTGGAGCAGTAGTTATAAAGAAATACCAATAAGGTAAAATTTTATATGGTATTATTTTACATCTTCACCAGAATGCTCTAGAGAATTCAGGGTTATATTTTTGCATTACCTGATGCATTTTGAGAAGGTTTTCTTAATTACATTTCCATCGCAAATTCTTAGTTTGTGAGATATTCAATGTTTTCTATGAGACCTCCAAAAAGTAAAGTTTAGTTTGATTTTACCTTGAATTTACCTTGAAGCGCTTCTGCCTCAAGGGAGCGTTGCTCCCTCAT
Organism: Metacarcinus magister; assembly: GCA_029783475.1. Classification (NCBI taxonomy): domain Eukaryota; kingdom Metazoa; phylum Arthropoda; class Malacostraca; order Decapoda; family Cancridae; genus Metacarcinus; species Metacarcinus magister. Next base: position 2,074,033 of record JAPQNM010000017.1, on the reverse strand, counting down.
TGGATTGTGAGGCAAGGCCACGGCAGTGCCGCCACCATTCACTTTTCCGCTGGACACTTATGGAGCTGCTTGTTGTTGGCCGGAGTGCTGTATAAGGTGGCAATCCAGGTTAATCTGGGAGATATGCTGGAATTTGTCATGTTCCATCTTGAATGTTTGTGTCTTAACTCCCAATATGTTTACTATGTTTTTGTGTAGGTGATTGAACATCCTGCCTCCTTTCCTTGATATGTTATTGTGCTGAATGGATGCTATTCTTGCTGGGCATTGTTTTGGGAACAAGGTTCTGATATTTGTCAATATAGGTTAAGGTTTGGTTAATTTAGGTATCTATTCTTACCAGTATTCTTAGCAGCTCCACTTCAGCTTCAGTGAACTTGAGGTGGTTGGTTCAGGATCGGGGCAGCACAGTAAGCCTTTGCTGGTTCATTTGGTGCCCCCCCACTTGTTTTATCAGCGGATCAATCTTAGCTTTAAAACTATTCACTGTCTTTACCATTACTGCCTCACTTGGCAGATTGTTCCATTCGTCCACTATTCTGCATGAAAAAAAGGTACTTCCTAACATTAAGTCTTAGTCGCTGCTTGAATATCTTGTATGGATGTCCTCTGCTCACTCTTCGGTCCATGATAAAGAAGTCCTCTGCCTTCAGTCCCTTCAGTCCTTGCATAATCTTAAATACTTCTATGAGGTCACTCCTAAGTCTCCTCATTTCCAAAGACACCAGTCCAGTCTTGGTAAGCCTTTCTTCGTAGGTGTCCTCCCTCAGGCTGGGAATCATCTTCGTCATTCTGCACATTTTCTATATTATCTATGTCCTTCTGGTTGTATGGTCTTCAGGCCTGCTGACAGCACTCCAAATGTGGTCTTACCAGTGATTTATATAATCTTAATAAATTTTCTTTGCTCTTGAATTCTATGGTCCTCCTTATGCTTCCCATCACTTGATTAGCTTTTGACACTACCTTTGCTATGTGGGCACTTGGACTCAATGTGTTGCATGTTAACACTCCCAAGTCCTTCTCCTGGAACTCTTTGTTATTGTTCCCGTGTCCTATATGTATGCATTCACACTTATCCAAATTAAATAACATTTGCCACTCCTCTGACCAATGATACAACTTATACAAATCCTCTTGTAAGTGATTAATTTCTTCTTGGGTTGCCACTTTGCTAAAAAAAATCTTTGTCATCAGCAAACTTGAGGATGTGTGAGGCAATATTATCATGGATGTCATTGATATACATTGTAAATAAGAGGGGTCCCAATACTGATCCTTGGGGTACTCCGCTTTTCACCAGACTCCATTCTGATTTTTGTCCTCTCATAACCACTCTCTGTTTCCTATCCTTCAACCACTCGCCAATCCATCTGTGAATATTGTCTCCAATTCCATGTGCCTTTACTTTCATCAATAGTCTCATGAGGCACCTTATGAAAGGCCTTCAAAAAATCTAAATATATAACATCCACTGGGAAACCGGAGTCTATGTAGGATGTCACTCTTTCCAGAAATGTTAGTAGGGTTGTCAAGCAAGATTTACCGGGTATGAAACCATGTTGCGTTTCCTTTATCAGTTGATGGTCCATGAGATGCCTATCAGCTAATAACCTTCGCTTAGATTGCCTGTATGGTTTCCGGAAAGGCCAGTATGCTGGTGATCTTCTTGCTTTTCTAACTCTCTTTTCATCCTCTCTTAGGGACTTCAGTGAAACCTTTGCTGTCAGCCTTGACATATCAGAAGCCTTCAATAGAGTCTGACATAAATCTTTAATTTCTAAACTATCCTCCTACAGATTTTATCCTTCTCTCTGTACCTTCATCTCCAGTTTCCTTTCTGACCGTTCTATTGCTGCTGTAGTGGACGGTCACTGTTCTTCCCCTAAAACTATCAAAAGTGGTGTTCCTTAGGGTTCTGTCCTATCGCCCACTCTCTTTCTATTATTCATCAATGATCTCCTAAATCTGACTCAATGCCCTATCCACTCCTATGCTGAGGACACCACCTTGCATTTTTCAACGTCGTACAACAGACGCTCAACCCAACAAGAATTAAGTGATTCAAGGCGAGATGCTATAGGATACCTAACTTCTGATCTTTCACTAGTTTTTGATTGGGGCAGAGCAAACCTGGTTCTTTTCAATACCTCAAAAACTCAATTTCTAGAACTATCTACTTGACATAACCTTCCAGATAACTATCCCCTCTTCTTCAATGACACTCAACTTCCCCTCTCCTCCACATTAAACATACTCGGTCTATCCTTTATTAAAAATCTAAACTGGCAATTTCATATCTCTACTCTTGCTAAATCAGCTTCCAAGAAATTAGGTGTCCTATGGCATCTGTATCCATTTTTCTCTTCCTCCCAGCTGCTTGCTCTGTACAGGGGCCTTATCCGCCCATGTATGGAGTATGGTTCTCATGCCTGGAGGGGTTCAACTCACACAGTTTTATTAAACAGGGTTGAATCTAAAGCTTTTCGTCTCATCAAATCTCCTCCTCTAACTGACTGCTCTTCTGAACTTGCTAACTGCATGCCTCCACCCTTCCCGCAGCCTCGCTGCACAAGACTTTCTACTTCTTCTCATCCCTATTCTGTCCATCTTTCTAATGCAAGAGTTAACCAGTATCTTCACTCTTTCATCCCTTACACTGGCAAACTCTGGAACTCTCTTCCTTTGTATGTTTTTCTACCTGCCTATGACTGTCAAGACAACTTTAATGTTAACTGAACCTCCACCTCTTGCTTCTATATCTCCTACTGTCTTCTTTACAGGGTCTGGGGACAAGCAGGTTTTTATTTTATGTATTTTTGTTGTCCCTTAGCCAGTACCCTTTTAATGTTAAAAAAGAGAGAAAATAAAAACATACGAACACAGAAAATGCATAGGTCGTAAGTCAACGACATATTGTATATATTAATATATATATATATATATATATATATATATATATATATATATATATATATATATATATATATATATGTATATATATATATATATATATATATATATATATATATATATGTATATATATATATATATATATATATATATATATATATATATATATATATATATATATATGTGTGTGTGTGTGTGTGTGTATATGTATACATAAATTTGTATATGAATGAATCAGATATCTATAAAAGTAGTATGGTGGTATTTGAATAGTAAATTTATGGTTTTGATTATTGAGGCTTGCTATAAAAAAAATAGTCTATTAGACTCCAAGAGTAAATTCCAGTACTCCAATGTGCTGAAGGACTATTGTATTTGTACCTCATTTTGTTACACCACTGTGATTAAACAACCATTTGTTATATCCTCAAGGTTGTAACAAACATGACATGTTTCCCCTTAACTTAAGTGAGTGGGTGATTGGGCAACATGTTTACTTCATTGAGTAATATGTATACTTAAATTTATGTTCTGTCCCCAGGTGACTACTGGATCACAGTGGCTCAAGACTACAAGGAGGTGGCAGTAGATACAGTTGCAGAATCCAGGAAACATCCATTAAAAACAAGTGTATATCTCTCCTGTAAGTTGCTGAGATCTATCTATCTATCTCTCTGACACATTTTCCTGAGAACCACCCTCAAGGGATTGCCACAGCAGATGAGTTTCCATTTATTCCTGTTCTTCGTTCCTTTCTTGCATGCTCTAATTCTCTTAATCTCCTCTCTCCTATTTTCCTCATATACTGGAGGAGCACTCTGTCCTCCCATTTCACAGGGGGTCGTCCTCTTCCACCCATCTCATCCACCTCTGCTCCATACTCAGAAAACATTTTCCAATTTTTAAAAAATGTATCCTCACACTATCAGACAGACCTCACCTGTGCCGTTTTCATACCTAATGAAATCTCTGTGGGCGTCAGTTGGCTCGACGGTTCCTCTGACCTCTTTGAACTGATTACAGACAGACGAGCATGATTTTGCTCGTATATCCTCCTTTACCATTAATCCTCATGGCCACTGCAAGTACCTAGCAAATGTAGTGCCAACCTTGACACTGACGGTGTGGTGCTGCATCTGTCACTTGCTGGAGATAGTGACTAGTTGGGTTGCTGCCACCAGATCCCACTTTTTGGTCCTCCTACCCTCTCCATTCTGTGTCTCTGGGATATCACTAAATGCCTCGTGAATTTTCAATGGTAGTCTTATTACATTATTCAAGGTTGAGCATAGAGGAGTGAACCTTGCTAGATGTCAAAGGTGGTAACTATGGCATTTAATGACTATAACATGGTCGGATTTTTTTATATATATATATATATATATATATATATATATATATATATATATATATATATATATATATATATATATATATATATATATATATATTAAATAATTTTTATTTATTTTTTTTTTTTTAGGGGTAACGTACGGCCAGGGCAAATAGAAATAGGTAAAAGAAAAAAATCTCGCTTGTTGCCAGATCATGTAAAGAGGACAGTAGGAGAAATAGAGGCAGGGGGTAGAGGTCCAGTTTAGCATGAGAGGTGTCTTGACAATCCTCTTTTGAAAGAGTTCAAGTCATAGGTAGGTGAAAAAACAGACAAAGGAAAAGAGTTCCAGAGCTTATCAGTATGGGATGGAAGTGGTGGAACTAGGAACAGGTATGTAGACCCTATAAACATAAAATAAGCTTTTTAGTTGTGAGGGTGAATAGAGAGCTCGGTGAGTTTCTTGATGTGATGTGATTTATGATGTTATCATGGCTGTTTGAAACGGAAGTGTAAAACTGGTGTATGGAGTGGGTTAGGCAGTAGTAGCACGAGTTACAGAGGAACATGTGGAGTGACAAGATGGTTGGGTGAGAGCAATGGAAGTATGTATGGAAGATCTGCCATAAGAACTTGCACATATGGAGTGAGGTGTAGATTTGTGGAATGGTTGGTTTTGGTGATAATTTGAACTGCTTTGGTCGTATTGAGAGGAGGAAAAGCAGAGTTTGTGATAAATGTGTATGAGTGAAATTGAGGATCATAGCAGGAGAGAAAGGTTACTTGGAAGTTGGAAAGGTACAGTAAAGGAGTACATGCATGAAATAGATTCTGATAGAGGGAGAGGACTTGAACAAGCAAGTAGGGAACAACTGGATAGGAATAGATGGAGGCTTTTTTTTGTGGCCACTCCATGGGGGAACTTTCCTGAAGGGAACAAGATGTCAGAAACTGCACAGGAACATAGAACATAGTTCCGATAGAACTTAGTTCCATAATTCAGTTTAGATTGGTAGTAAGAGTACTATTCAATGTTAGAGTATATGCACTTTTGATCCTAACTGCAGACTAAATAGTTAATTTGCAATTACAGTAATATCTGGATTTCTGTATGCAGTCAAGACCAATCCTGATCAAAGAGACTACAAAGATACTATGCATAGACACATGAATGAGTCTGCCATGTTGAGCAACAAGGTCAGGAATGCTGAGGTTGATGACCACCTTCACCACATGGCAGACTGCTTTGACCATGGCTTAATGAGGAGGTGAGATGAGATGTGATGTAATACCATCAAGTTTTTTCTCCATTATCCTTCCATTTGTGAATCATAATTGTGTATTGCATACTTCATAATTTCTAAGAGTAACATAAACTTTGATGTGCAAAACGCATGGTAAATGTCTGAGACTTAATCTTGGGAAAAAACATCATCTTTAATGCTGGGAAATATGACGTCCTTATTATTTTTTGATGATGACTTAAGTTAATTTTCAGGCTGAGCCTTGGATTCTGCTCCTTCCTCTGGGTGGACAATTACTCTAAAGAGTGTTCAATCTTCAAGAGTCAGTGTGGGTACCTGAAGCCACGCTACCTGACCTTCCATGAACGGATCCAAGATGTGGGTTTCCTTGGCAGGTGGTGGAGGACAGAACAACTCATGCAAGAGTTTGACATCAACCATCAAGAGCTGCCGGACACTGATGACTCTGGCCTAAGCCAGAAGGTTGAGTCAATTTGGAAATTTACTAAAGAGAAAGTTTCTCAAGCAAGAACTGTTTTGTGAAGAAAGTTCTTCATTTCATTATAAACACAGAAAGCCCTTTATGTGATATACTATAAATACAATCATAGGGCCAATAAAACCCACTTGTCTGAAAAGATTTGAACTTCTTATGCTTCTCCAAAAGTCAACTAGGTAACCTAACCTAGGTTAAGTTTTAAAACTGCAATTGTATTGTAAAATACAATGATATACATATACAGTACAGGTGAGACATGGACTTAAATATAAATCAAAGGACTTTGATTTAAGCAGTAGGAATGAGTTATTTAAGATGTGCCTTTAGTGTGAGCAAAATGGATGGCAAAAGTAATGAAAATGTATAAAGATTAAACAATCCCCCCCCAAACTAGGTAGCTTTATAGACCATATAGTTCTGCTCCAGTTAACAAAAGAAGATGCCATGAGCCAGGATGGAACTCTCAACCTTCAGGCCATGAGCCGAGCACTGCACCACAGAGCTATCCAACCCCTAAATGTATACAGAAGATTTGGCTTCTCTAATAGGGAAAGGAAATTAATTGTGGAGTAATAGAAGTGATGAAATGTTACACGTTGAAATGGTTTGATCACCCAAGGAATATGGGTGAAAGTAAAACAAGAAAGATACACAAGAATGGAATAGATGCTGGAAATGTGAGGACAATCCCTTGCAAAATTAGAGGATAGAGTGTTGGAGTATATAAGAGAGAGAGAGAGATGATTGGAGTGTTTACAAGGCCAAGCTGCAAATGTAAATTCTTCTGCCATTGCCAGCCCCTCCAAGGAGTTAACAGGAATAGGTGTCTGACTAAATCATACAGTGATGTATGTGTTTACTTCTTAATAGTAAACATATGATGAGAGATTGTCAAAACAAAGTATGAGTGAAGTAAAGGGTGAAAGGGGGAGAGATGAGCCAAGGATGAAGTGGATGGATGGAATGAAGAAGTATGTGAGTGAGACTTGTAAAGGATGTATAGACATTCAGGGAACATTAAAAAATAGGGTGGAATGGAGGGTGTTTTCAGCCAACTGGTATTTAAAAAAAGGTGATTAAATAACTCCCCTGAACTAAGTAACTCAAGGCCCTATGGTTAATGAGAAAGGGCTTCTCCTCTCACCAAGTTAAGCTGCCGTGAGCCAGGATTGAACTCACAACCTTTAAATCACATGCCGAGCACTGTACCACAAAGCCACTAGGCCCTCCCTTGCTAGCTGGTGAAGGAATATTTGGTTCCAGAAGCACTCTCATCAAACTGATCTACTAATATGGGTATCCTTCAGTATGATTAAAAGATCACTTCATGAATAAAGTAATCAGCTGTGCTCCTTAAAGGGGCTGCAGTCCAGTCCCAATAAAATGAAAACTATGTGTAGAGTGAAATATAGGTTATAATAAAGCAGATCACTTGTTAATTTACACAATCCAAACTCAAGTTCTACATAATATAAGTAATATAATGAAGTGGGATACATAAGCATTCACAATTTAGAATCATTCCACTTATATGGATCACATAGTAAATCATTTACTCACACATCAGTTCTATTCCAGATAAACATATCCTGATAACTCTACTACTACTCAATCCACACTGCTCCCTGCTCTGCTGCTGCACACACACACACATATATTAGAGTATTTTTGAAGGTATACTCAATACAGGTGGATGGTAAAAACAGTTGAGGTTTTCTATGATCTTATTTGGCGATATATGTATACTGATACAATTGATGACAGACTGGAACTTCTTGGGTAGCCGAGAGAGGGTTGAGTGATGATGGCCGTGACTTTAGCGGCTGAGACTGAGCTGTCTCTGAGTTGTCTGAAGTGAATGGTCGCCGGTGAATGAGTGAGCTGTGTCTGACTTAGAACGGGGGAGAGTCTATATTTATCTCCGCCGGACACCTGAGGAAGGCAAGGCTTGGCTTGGACTCGAGAATTTTGGCTTTCCCCTGGGAAGGGGGACGGGCTGGAAGGTGATCTTGATAATTGGGGAAAACTCTTGAGACAGCGGCTCTCCTGGGAAGGAGAAACCTCCAGAGACCAGGCCAGATGCGGAAATATACACTCTCTCTCTCTCTCGGCTCCTAATATAAAGGAACTACTTAATACTATGTTACAGATATAGTATGATACACACACACACACACACTAAAAGAAAATAATTGAATGAATATATAATACTTTAACTCACTGTTCCCATTTCCTTTGATTTCAAAATGTAAATAGCAAGTAATACGTAATACTATAAGGACCAGTATTTGCAATGACCGCAGGCTTTTGGATGTAAATTATTGGTAATAAAAGGTGGATGTTTCTTTATTATATATATGAGGCAAAGTTGTGCAGACCATCACCTCACAAGAAGGTTAAATGATTGTTGACTGACACAAGCCTTATGAATACGAAGATGTTGGCATATACTTTGTTCAGCTTTGTAAACCATACAACTTCTGCCTGTTATGTAAATACACAATATCAATTATTTTTAGAATATACTTGTAATTGAAAAATATTTGCAATACCATATGGAGCTTGAACGGGTTTGTGATGGGAGGTAAGTCAGTTCCACATGCAGGCAATGGATGAAACATGATCAACAGACTACACATGAGGTTCTGATAAAAAAAAAAAAAAAAAAAAAAAAAAACTATAAATTATGATGGAAAGAATATTTTAATCCTTATGTAAGTATAAAACTAATTTTTGAAAGTAAAACCATTAATTACTACCTCCTTTCAGCTAAGGTATATAAAAGAACAGTACTTTAAGTTGAGTCTACTTGCAATGTACGTCTCATAATGTTAACAGAGTATTTTCACAGCAAGAGACATTAACAAAGTGAGTCAACAAGTAGTGCATCAACACAGGAGACAAAGACAAGATAAATAAACAAAAGTGGAATGGATGTTCCGTAGTGAGGAATTTTAGGCTGACAGTTGAAAAAAATACACATCTGCTTAAAAGTTGTCAAACCATTTAGGAAGGTATTATAGAACAACAATAACTGCAAACTCACCCAAACATTTCCAAGCTACTTCAGTGGGATAAGTATTTAATAAACTTGTGTCATATTATGCGCAGAAAACACAATAGTAATGCTATGCACAATTGTTATGAATACATATTTGAAGGGATGAGCATGGCAGTCAAAAAGGTATATATAGTGTAAACCAAAATTAAAAATGGTATTGATAACAACCAAATAAAAATATGGAGAGGACTACAGGTTGTGACATGAGAAGGGACAATTTTATCTTAAATGACTACTTGAGAGCCACTTTGTTGAAAGATGTTATCACAGGAATAGGTTAATAGATGTACTATTTTAGGTGACACGCTCGTATTAATATCAGTTGGAGGAGCACAAACACAGGTGACATAACAGCCGAGTATTCCAGGTGGGAAGGTTCAGTCAGTTTACGACACAAGAGAAACTTGAAGGTAAAGCCAAGAGTGAGGACAGAGAAACTCCAAAGTGCTCGTAGGGCAGCTGGCTTGAGCACTTCATCCAAGTACATGCGTATGAGCACTATAACACAGAAGTAGGTGTTGAGAGCATCAGCAATGAACATCGGGCTCATCACCAGCCACCAACTCACAGAGGTGAGGACCTCTTCCACTCTGAGCACCACTAACACCAAGGTGACCAGCAGTGCTGTCAGCCAGATGAAAACCTGCAATAAAACACAAGATCATTGCAGCTGCTCTAATCATTCATCATTATCAGCCTCTATGAGTCCACTGTAGGACAAAGGCCTCCTCCAACTCAGCTCTATCGGCTGCCCATCTATTCAAGGCCACTCCAGCAAAACTTGTCTCATATCCATCTAGTTTTCTTACTGCCCTACACTATTTTACTACGCCTAGATTGTCATTCAGTTACTCTGATTGTCAACCTATTATCTGTTTGGCACATGAAACGTCCTGCTTACATCTTTTTTATTTTATTGGCAGTTAAGATGTCTATAACTTTGATCTGCTTCCTTATCTAAGATGCTGTTTCCTGTCTTTATATTATGCCAAGCATTATTGCCAGTGTGTGTGTGTGTGTGTGTGTATGTGTGTGTGTGTGTGTGTGTGTGTGTGTGTGTGTGTGTGTGTGTATGCGTGCGTGTGTATTTACCTAGTTGTATTTACCTAGTTGTGGTTTACGGGAGGGGAGTAATCTCATGACCCGTCTCTACATCTTGCTTTGTCCAGCTTAGCTTTGAAACTATGCACACTGACGGCATTAACAATTTCCTCATTCAAAGCATTCCAGGTGTCCACAACTCTGTGAGGGAAACTATACTTCTTAATATCCCTTACACACTGCTCCTTCTTCAACTTCTTTCCATGTCCCCTTGTAGTTCTCGTTTCCAAGTTCAACAAGTCGCCATCCACTTCATCCATTCCATTCACCATTTTATAAACACTTATCAAATCTCCCCTTTCTCTTCTACTTTCAAGCGTTGGAAGCTCCAGTATCCTCAATCTTTCCTCATATGTTAAATCCCTCAGTTCCGGCACCATCTTGGTGGCCGCTCTTTGGACCCTCTCCAATTTTCTAATATTCTTCTTCGTGTGAGGAGACCACACTATCGCTGCATACTCCAGTCTTGGTCTTATCATGGAACTGATCAGCTTTTTCATCATGTCAGCATCCAAATACGAAAATGCCATTTTGATTCTCCTCAACAGATTTGTTACTTCTCCCGTAATTTTATTTATGTGCCTGTCTGGAATCAAGCCCTCCGTAATTGTCACACCTAGATCTACTTCCTCCTTAGACTTCTCCAGACCAACTCCATCCATTTTGTAATCACAGTGCACTCTCTTTTTACTTCTCCCAAATTCCATGACCTTACACTTATTCAAATTGAACTCCATTTGCCATGTTTTACTCCATCCATCAATTTTATCAAGGTCCTCTTGCAATTTCATACAATCCTGTACATTCTCCACTTTCCTCATTAACTTTGCATCATCAGCAAACAAATTAATGTAACTGTCGATACCATCAGCCAAGTCGTTTACGTAAATTCCAAACATTACAGGTCCCAACACTGACCCCTGAGGTACTCCACTAGTGACCTTTAGCCACGAAGAACCTTTATTCCTAATCACCGTTCTCATTTCCCTCTCACTAAGGTAGTCCCTCATCCATTCCAGTAACCGTCCTTCAACTCCTCCACAGTTTTTTATCTTCCACAGTAGCCTCCGGTGTGGCACCTTGTCAAACGCTTTCTTCAAGTCCAGGTAGACACTATCCACCCAACCATCTCTCTCTTGCACAATATCTATGACTTTTGGATAAAACGATAGCAAATTTGAGGAGCATGACCTTCCTCTTCTGAATCCAAACTGACAATTTGTCAACACTTTCTTTTCCTCCAGGTACTCCATCCAAGCATCCTTTACAATCTTCTCACACAGCTTACTCACTACACTCGTCAATGATACCGGTCTGTAATTCAGTGGATTCTCTCTGCTTCCTCCTTTATATATCGGTACAATATTGGCTCTTTTCCAGTCCTTCGGTACCCTCCCTTGCAACAGTGATAACTTTAGCAGGTTATAAATCTTGTCCACCAACTGCTTCCTACATTCCTTCAATATCCAATTTGAAACTCCATCAGGACCAGGTGCCTTATTTCCATCCAAATTCTCCATCAATTTCATAACATCCTCCTGACGTACTTCCACTCCCATTAACTTTTTTCCATCCAGGTCATTATCTTCCATTTCAAAGTCCCCTTCTTCAGTAAAAACTGTTTGAAATCTCTCGTTCATCACCTCTGCCATTTCTTGCTCCTCATCATATAATTTTCCGTCAACCTTCAGCCCAGATATACCTTCTCTTTTCTTCATTTTCCCATTTATATGTTTATAAAACAATTTTGTGTTACTCTTACATTTGTCTACTATATCCTTCTCATAGTTCCTTTTTTCATCCTTCATTATCATCACACACTCGTTTCTGGCATCAATATAATCTTTCCATCCACTTTTCGTTCTCCTTTTCTTCCATCTATTCCATGCACTTATCTTGCTCTTTCTAGCCCTTTCACATCTAGTATTGTACCACTCCCTTCCCTTTTTACAATATGTTCTCCCTTTTGGAACGTACATTTTCACTGCAACATTATATATCTTAATAAATTCATTCCACTTGTCCTGTATGTCCTCTGCGTTCTCAAAACTCTGCCAGTTTACCTTTTCGAAGCATCTCCCCATTTCTTCAAAATTTGCTTTATTGTATCTATATCTTTCCACTTTGTACTCCTCCTCTATCACCGACATTTCCGTACTTAAACTTATCTCAATTAACACATGGTCACTCTTTCCCAAAGGACACTCGTATTTTATTCCTTCTATGCTCTCTTCATCACTTGTAAACAACAAGTCCAGTCTGGATGGTTTGTCTCTTCCACTAAATCTGGTTTCACAGTCAATCCATTGAGTCATTAGATTTTCCACGGCCCAGTTCATCAATTTTTCGCTCCATGAATTTTCTCCTCCTTGAAAAGTCTTTTCCTCCCAGTTAATTTCTTTGCAATTAAAGTCTCCCACTATAAGCACGTCCTTTTCTTGTGATACTATCCTTTCCATCTCTTTTGTTGTATCCTCCAACATAGTCTCATGCTCACTTCTCGTCCATGCATTTGTAAGAGGCGGCACATAAACTCCTACATATGTCGTTGACTTTCCCCATCTATTCCTCACCACAACTTGAATAATCTCGGACTTGTTCTTGCTTAATTCCACCTTGTCCACTCTTACACTTTTCTTAGTCAAGATCATGACTCCACCTCCTCCCTTACCACATCTATTTTTCAACCATACATCATAATTTCCATTCCCAATCTCTGGTGATCCCCACTCATTCTTCCACTTTGTTTCACATAACACTAACATATCAGGTTTTACTCTCTCCAAGAACTCGCCGATTTCCAGCCTTGACGACATCAATCCATTTACATTAGTGTACCAAATTTTCCTTACCTCCTGATAAACTTCTTTTTCAACCTTAGGTCTCTGACCCTCCAGTAGAACTGTGCCTTTTCTTCTTCCGTCCTCTCGTCGTTTTCTTGCTTAGCCTCTGCAACCAATTCCTTCGCTCTTGCTCTCTCCTCTTTGTCCAAATCCCTGTTTATCCATACATTCTTACATTCATCATTTCCAGCCAATTTCCATGTTCCATTTAAGATTTCCTCTGCTCGAACCTGAGTTGCAAATTTTATCTTTAGCGGTCTATCTTTCTGTTCCACATATTTCCCAATCCTGTGAAACTCTTCTACAGAATTCATTACATGACTCTCCTCTTCTACAACTGTTGTCAATATCTTCTTGATTTTTTCCCTTTCCTTTTCTTCTCTCAGATTTATTAACTATTTTTTCTTCCTTTACCCCGAAGATCACTACGCACTTAACCTTGTCCACAGTATCTCTTACCAACTTCTTCTTTTCTTTGATTACACTAACTATCTTATCCTTAATATCTTGCTTTTCCTTTTGCTGCTGTTCCATTATCTTCTTTAAGGACTGCTCAGTTCCTTCACTTTGTTTCAGCCATGCCTCCTGTCTCTCTTCAACTCCTCTAACTGTCTTCTGCACCTCTTCATTAGTCTTCCTTATTTCCATCATGTCAGTTGTGTGTGTGTGTGTGTGTGTGTGTGTGTGTGTGTGTGTGTGTGTGTGTGTGTGTGTGTGTGTGTGTGTGTGTGTGTGTGTGTGTGTGTGTGCGATAGCATTTCATGGAATTGTAATGATGGCTGGAAGATATGACTCACCTCCAAAACAGTGACTCCCAACCACACTGTCAGCTCCCGCAGGCTGAAAAACATGGTGTCTCCCTCCAGTCACTTCTCCTTACTTTGTTTTGTTGTCCTGGATTTGCTGTGCTGCACCTGAAACTGTGGAACAAAAGTCAGCTATTGTTTGTGGACAAAGGTCTCGTTTTAGATTCTAAGGAGAAACTGCAAAATTAAGTACAGTGGAATTAAGGATGATGTGTAAGAAGCAAGACTGTCCATGGAGGCAAGTATAGGTTTTAGATTGCTGTGAATTACCTCTACTTATATGAATACTATGAATCCTAGCCATGCTATAAAAAAATTGAATACTTGTTATGTCTATCTACCATTTCAATCTGCTTCTTCATAGAATTTCCTCGATCCACAAAAAGTTTACCTTCCTGTAATCAATCTTTCCTCCTTTATAGGATTCTTCTCTTGGGTCTCATCTTCTATCTATTTATCTATAGTTTCTGATGCCTCATTCACTCCGGAAGCGTCCCCCAAAGGGAATATCCACAGCAGATGAGCATACAACCACCTCTTCCTATCCACACACACTCCCTGCTTGTTCAAGACCTCTCCTTCTATCAGTAACTCTTTCATGCATGTGCTCCTTTAACCTCACCTTCCATCTTACAACTGCCCTTCATCTCCTCCTAGTACCTCAATTTGACTTACATACACTTTCTTCACAAATTGTTCGCTCCTCTCAAAATAAGTAAGCCATCTCAAAGTATTTCTTTTCACTTATTCCACTAGACCACACTTAACCCACACTCCACCCGTCCCGCGGCTTCGCTGCACAAGACTTTCTACTTCTTCTCATCCCTATTCTGTCCATCTTTCTAATGCCAGAGTTAACCAGTATCTTCACTCTTTCATCCCTTACACTGGTAAACTCTGAAAACTCTCTTCCTTTGTCTGTTTTTCCACCTGCCTATGACTTGAAGTCTTTCAAAAGAGGAGTGTCACGATACCTTTCATGCTAAACTGGACCTCCACCCCCTGCCTCTATTTATCCTACTGTCTTCTTTACAGGGTATGGCGACAAGCGGGATTTTTTTTCTCTTAATTATTTTTGTTTGTCCTTGGGCAGTACCCATTCAATGTAAAAAAAAACATTTTAATTCCATTTACACAAGTTTCCATGCCACTTTTTATACACTTCCTTGCTCTCACCCTCCTATGTCGTCATGCCAAATGCAACTTATTTCCACAGCATACACTCTTAACTGTTGTGTCCTATTCCATGTCTAAGTCTCTGATCCATACATCAGTTTTGGAAGGAAAATAATGTTCCTTAAACCTCTCTTTATCTCCATGGACACATTCCTTTCTCTCATAATCCTTGCAAGTGATCCTATGACACACCTTCCTTCACAGCCCTCTCTTATTTTTCCTTTCATATCTCCATATTTGCATAATAATTAAACTCTTTCAATCCCAACATTCTCTCTCCTAGAACTACCTCACATCTACCCACTGCTGGTACACTCACCCTATAAGGTATACTAAAGTCAACCCTCTATACTTCACTTCTTTCAAAGACCATCACCTTACTTTTCCAGCATTCACTTTTCATACATAAACTATAAAATTAATTCACTACTTTCTGAAGTTGCTCTTCACTCACTGCAAACAGCATAATATCGGTTGCAAACAGGCATGCCATTATAGCCTTGAGAGTGTTTGGTATTGCTAGTTGGTCTACTGGCGAGATAAAACTCAATTCCAGTTAAAGTTATTTTTATTAACATGTATGTATGTATGTAGAGATTGCCACCTTGAAGGGGTGACACGGGCCTTTGTATCTGGCCCACAGTTTTATTAACAAAATTTAGATACTATATATAACAAACATTTTAACAAAAAACATACTGAATGGTATATGGGCAACGCGCTCATACAATGAGCGCAAAGTATATGGTGTGCGCTTATATGCAACGCAACATATTAATTAATAATGCTA
Source organism: Metacarcinus magister (assembly GCA_029783475.1). Lineage (NCBI taxonomy): Eukaryota > Metazoa > Arthropoda > Malacostraca > Decapoda > Cancridae > Metacarcinus > Metacarcinus magister. Next base: position 2,058,267 of record JAPQNM010000017.1, on the reverse strand, counting down.
CAAAAGAAAAACATAAATAAAGAAATACAAAGCAAATTAATATGAAAAATATGAAAACATGAAAGTGAATTATAATAAATTATAATAGTTAGTGGTGAAACAGCACATTCTCATTAGAGCTGTATTACAAAGTCTGGTTAGGGTAGACTCTGCTACAATACTCCCCCCTAGTAACATGGGAGGAGGAACGAGATCTTGGTGGTGCGGTGCTGCTGTTGTTCTGTTGCTGATTTGATGGTAGAAATGTGAGGAGCCTGGTCTGGAGCCAACAGATATGCCGGCTTGACTCGGTCGATGGCCACCGCATCTTGAGCACCATTCCTGTTAATGGTGACAGTCTTTCTGGTCCTTCTCAAGACGAGGTAGGGTCCTTGGTAGGGCTGCGTCAAAGGCCGACGGACGGCATCCACGCGTATGAAGACGTGGGTGCAGGTGTCGAGGTCCTGGCTCACAAAGGTCTTCATCGGGGAAGTACGAGGCTGCACTGGCTGAAGGCTTCTCATGGCACCTTTGAGGCGGGAGGCGAAGTCTTGGGCGCTGCAGGGTTCAGGGTCGGGTGTTTTTACCAGCAGTTCACCTGGGAGCCTAAGGTTGGTGCCGTAAACCAGCTCAGCTGAGGAGTGGTGCAGGTCTTCCTTCAGGGAGGACTTGATGCCAAGGAGAACAATGGGGAGAGCCAAGGACCAGTTCTCTCGTTGGGTGGAGGCCATGAGGGAGGACTTCAGTAGGCGATGGAACCGTTCGACCATGCCATTGGTTTGCGGGTGGTAGCTGGAAGTCCTGTAGCAGCAGATGCCAAGCAGGGTCATGACCTTGTTCCACACGTTGGCCTCGAACTGGCCGCCGCGGTCTGAGGTGAGGCTAAGAGGGACACCGAACCTGGAGACCCAAGTAGCAATGAAAGCGTGGGCGACGGTGTCCGTTGTGATGTCAGCAATGAGGGCAGCTTCGGCTCAACGTGTAAAACGATCCACACAGGTGAGGATGTAGCGATGACTGGCAGAGGGTGGTAGGGAACCGACCAGGTCAATGTGGATGTGGTCGAATCTCTCCATGACAGGTGTGAAAGTGCCGGGCCGAGAGTGAGTGTGCTGAGTCACCTTGGAGGTTTGACAGTTGGTGCAGGTACGAGTCCAGAGTCTGACGTCCTTGTTGATGCCCTCCCAGATGAAACGAGACGTCATCAAGTGCTGTGTAGCTCGGATGCCAGGGTGAGAGAGGTCGTGAATCTGACAGAAGGCCTGGTAGCAATGTCGCTGTGGCAGGTAGGGACAGACAGTGTCTGTGGAGAAATCAGCATAGAGAGCGACCTTGGTGCCTGGGAGCGTGAGTTTCTTCATCTTGAGCGCCCGGTTGTACAGTAGCTTGTCCAGTTCGGCGTTGCCGGACTGGTCGACAGCTATGGCGGCGTAATCAAGAGAAGAGGACGTCACGGCAGTAATGTTGTGGGAGAGGGCGTCTGCTGGAGCGTTGTCTGCGCCTTTGATGTACCTGATGTCGATGATGAATTGAGAAACGTAGTCCATGTGACGAAACTGCCGTAGAGTGTAGGAGTCCTTGTTTCTCAGGAAGGCAGTAGTAAGGGGCTTGTGGTCGGTGTACACATGGAAGCGACGGCCTTCAATGAAGTAGCGGAAACACTTGACAGCCTTGAAGATGGTGAGAAGTTCTCTGTCGTATGAGCTGTACTTGGTTTCGGTCGTGTTGAGCCTCTGTGAGAACAAGGCAATTGGCTTCCAGGCACTGTCGACGAGTTGTTGGAGGATGGCACCAGTCCCAGTGTTGGAGGCGTCTGTCACTATGGAAGTCTCCGCGTCAGGGGATGAGAAAGACAGCATGATTGTGTCGCTGAGGGCCTTCTTGGCTGCGAGGAAGGCAGCGTCAGCGTCCGGAATCCAGATGAGAGTGACAAACTGGCCACGCTTACAGGGCTTGACCATGGTGTAGAGTGGCTGAAGCAGGAGAGAACAGTGTGGGATGAAGCGGTTGTAGTAATTAATTATACCCAGGAATTTTTTGAGTTTGCGCTGGGTGGACGGCTTCGGGAACTGCTGAATGGCTTCACACTTTGTGTGGAGTGGAGCGATGCCTGCTGGAGTTACAGTGTGGCCGAGGAAGGTAAGAGAGGTGACACCGAACTCAGACTTGTCCACATTGATCTGTAAGCCATAGTCTTGTAAGCGGGTGAGGACTTGGTGAAGGTGTTGTCAGTGTGAGGCTTCATCTAGGCTCGCGATGAGTAGGTCGTCAATGTACGCGAAGCAGAAGGGCAAGCCTCGAAGAACCTCGTCAATGAAGCGTTGGAAGGTCTGGGCCGCATTCATGATTCCAAAGGGCATCCTGACGTACTCAAACAGACTGAAGGGCGTGATGATGGCAGTCTTCAGGATGTCCTCAGGGTGTACTGGAATCTGGTGGAGCCAGCGAGTTGGGATGAGAACTCCTGGATGTTTGGCACAGGGTATCTGTCCATCTGGGTGTGAGAGTTGAGGGCACGGTAGTCTCTACAGGGCCGTATGTTGCCGTTCTTCTTAGGGATGACGTGGAGGGCTGATGACCAGTTGCTGCTGCTGGGCCGCACAATACCTTGGCGCATCAGAGACTCGAACTCGGCCTTGGCTTGACGGTAGCGTTCTGGAGCTAAGCGACGGGGCTTAGCATGTACTGGTGGTCCTGTTGTCTCGATGTGATGCGTGACATGGTGTTTGACGGGCAAGCTGGCTGAGTAAGGCTGAGTCAGCATAGGGAAAGACTTAAGCAGGTCAGCGAACTGGTGGTCCTTTGGATGACAGCGAGGTGCATGCTGTCACCTGGCACTGGTCGTGCTGTGGAGGAGATGGAGATGAGTGGGTCAACCAACTTTTGACCTTTGACGTCCACCAAGAGGTTGAAGTGCCTCAGGAAGTCTGCTCTGAGGATTGCTTGTGAAACGTTCCCGACGTAGAAGGTCCATTCGAAGGAACGTCGGAGGTAGAGGTTCAGTTGCAAGGTGCGCCATGTGTAGACAGGTATCTTGGTCCCGTTAGCAGCGAAGAGATGCAAGATTGGAGGTAGGGTTCGTAGATTGGCGGTCGTGGGGATAATACTGACATCGGCACCAGTATCAATCAGGAACCTTATGTTGGAGCAACTGTCGTGAAGGTGGAGCAGCGCTGAGGGTTGGCGAGCAGTGCACTGCACTAATACTCGCCCTTTTAGTTTGACGCCTTGTATGAGCATGGGGCGGCACACTTTGAGGCTCTGTCGCCGAAGTTGTTGTGGTACCAGCAGAGTCCTGGGCTTCTCGAACGGGGACAGCGCTGAGGGTGTTGAGGAGTGGGGGAGCGGGACCGTTGGCGGTCCTGGAACTGCCTCTTGAGGGAGGTGACCTCAGTCATGAGCTGGGATACCAGCTTGGTGAGCTGAGCGAGCTGAGTGTTGTCCTGGGTTGTAACTGAGGACACTGAAGAAGCCTGTGGTGTAGGGATGGTTGCCATAAAGTCGTCTGCTAACTTAGCGATGGCATCAGGGTCTAGGCTGTCCTTGACGCTGAAAAGGGCGAGCTGTGTAGCAGGAGGCAGACGTTGATAAAATAGCTGTTTGAACAACTCAGGGTCAAAAGCGCTGTATTTGTCTCCAAGTAGCTGCTTCATGCGATGCAGTAGGTCTGTAGGCTTCTCATCACCCAACTCATCCTTGGAGAACAGCTCTTTGAGGCGGGTGGCAATAGAAGACTGAAGTTTTGAGAGTGGAGCAGTCTTCAGGTCTTCATAGGGCGTGGTGGAGCAGCACATTCTCATTAGAACTGTATTACAAAGTCTGGTTAGGGTAGACTCTGCTACACCATCACTGCCCAACCCATTACATTAATTTTCAGTCTTGTGTCTACATTCTTCCCTTTAGCTCTCATACACCTATCCATAAAAATATTAAACAGCCATGGCGATATCACACATCCTTGTGTGATATCGCCGATAGGATAACTTTCACTTAGCTTTCTTTCCACCCTCACACACGTACTTGCCTCCCTATATAATGCCTTGATTCCTGCCATTAACTGCCCTTCCACATCATAAATTTTCAGAACTTTCCAAAGATTTTCCCTATCATGTAATTTTTTCTAGGTCCACGAAGGCTGCATAGTTTTTCATCCTTCCCAATGTATCCCTTTATCATACATTAAAAAGCAAATGTCTGGTCCAAACAGCCTTTTCCTTTCTTAAATGTTCCCTGCTCTTTTCTAATCTTCCAATCAGTTACTTCTATCAATCTCTTTGTCAGTAATCTCCCATACACTTTTCCTGACACACTTATTTAACTTATCCCTCAATATTTTTACTCATCTTTACTATATTTGCCTTTATGCAGGGGCTCAGTAATTGCCTTCTTCCATTCATCTGGTACTACTCTTTCTCTTCATGCATATTCACATATCAGACACATCCATTCCACCACTGTTTCTCCTTCATATTTTAACATTTCTGCAGCTCTATCACACTTAAGTTTGTACATTGCTTTCTTTACTTCCTTTCGATCAATTCTTTCTGCACACATACATTTTTTCCACTTGCTTCTACACCCTTGCTCAGCACTATTGCTTCCCTTTCTGTCTTATCAGTCATTAACCTGTAAACTGTCTAGTACGTACAAGTAAGTATCCCTTAGGGAAGTGTTTAGCACATACATGTACGTTTTGTCTTTAAGAAAAAAAATTGCCAATAATTATAGTTTTAATCTATTTCTTATTACTCAAGCATTAACTAAAGATATTTTGACAACTTGTGAATACATTATTATATATACTTATATCGTTTTGGAGGGAAATCCTATATGCATAGGAACTCTGTATTATTTCAAACATATTTAATGGTGTTATATTTTTGTTATCAACATATACATCAGCATGTTTATATGAAAAACTCATTATATGTAATTTAATTCCCAGCCTCAGCTTTTCATATTGATGAAAATAATGATTATGAAATAATTGGCGCACTTTTTAATTTTTTTGGTGAAAAGTGATTATATTACATATATGGTAAGTTACATACTCCTGAGGTGTTACTTCTTGCAACCATAATCAGTAAGGTATAGAAGACCAGAAATGAGACCTCAAAATAATCTCCTCCTCTAACTTTGTGTCTTGATTCTTTAAGTCACCGACGCAATGTTGCATCTTTATCTCTTTTCTACTGCTATTTTCATGCTCACTGCTTTTCTGGACTTGCTAACTGCATGCTTCCAACCGTCCTGTGGCCATGCTGCACATCTTCCTAATGCAAGAATTAACCAGTATCTTCACTCTTTCATCCCTTACACTGGTAAACTCTGGAACTCTCTTCCTTTGTCTGTTTTTCCCCCTGCCTATAACTTGAACTCTTAAAAAAGAGGAGTGTCAAGACACCTCTCACACTAGATTGGATCTCCATTTTCTGCTTCTATTGCCCTTACCCAGTACCCTTTTAATGTATATTAAAAAATAAAAAAAAAACACATTATTGTCATCAACACAGCCATATGAATAACAACTTTGTCTCTATGACCCCAAATACCAATCTCTACCTAACATACACCCACAATACAACAATGAAGAGAGGCAAATACTTAACACCAATTGTACACAGGTTACCACTTCCATGAAATATGCAGATTTAGCAGATCATTGATGAATAATAGAAAGAGAGTGGGTGATAGCACAGAACCCTGAGGAACACCACTGTGGATAGTTTTAAGAGAAGAACAGTGACCATCCATTACAGCAGCAACAGAATGGTCAGAAAGGAAACTGGAGATAAAGGTACAGAGAGAAGAATAAAATCAGTAGGAGAGTAGTTTAGACTTTAGAAAGTAAAGATTTATACCAGACTCTATCGAAGGCTTTCAATATTTCAAGGCCGACAGCAAAGGTTTCACCGAAGTCCCTAAAAGAGGATGATCAAGATTCAGTTTGAAAAGTAAGATCACCAGTAGATCGGCCTTTCCGGAAACCATACTGGCAATCAGAGAGAAGGTTGTGAGCTGATAGATGCCTCATTATCTTCTTGCTAAGGACAGACTCAAAGGCTCAAAGGCAGGAAATCAAAGCTATAGGGCAGTAGTTTGAAGGATTGGAGCGGTCACTCTTTTTAGGGACAGGTTGAATGTGAGCAAACTTCCAACAAGAAGGATAGGTAGAAGTAGAGAGACAATACAAAAGAGTTTGACCTGGGAGGGAGGGAGATAAGAAGCACAGTTTTTGAGAACAATAGGAGGGACTCCATCCAGACCATAAGATTTCCGAGAATCAAGGTCAGAGAGGGCATGGAAAACGTCATAATAAAGAATATGCCCAGTATCATCCAAAGTAGAGTTGGTAGCAAAGGTTTGAGCGAAGAGTTCAGCTTTAGAGAAAGAAGAGATAGCTGTGGAGCCATCTGGTTGAAGTAAAGGAGGGAAAGATGAAGAAATAAAATTGTTGGAGATATTATTGGCTAGATGCCAGAAATCACGAGAGGAATTAGAATTGAAAGTTTTTGACATTTTCTATTGATGAAAGAGTTTTTAGTAAGTTGGAGAATAGATTTAGCATGATTACGGGCAGAAATATAAAGTGTGTGGTGTTGTGTTGTTTATTGCCTTACTTGTTTCCACTGATTTAAGTTTCACTGTAAGTATATGCACTAAAGTACCTTACATTTTACATTGACCCTTTGTGTTCACTACTGGTTGACTGAGACTACCAATGAGCTGCATTATTATATTTTCCTCTATATTATGGCGAGTGAAGAGCCAAGTTCAAGTCGTAACATGTGCCCTATTCAATTTCCAAGTCATTAAGATCACATACAATATAAAGATAGAAAACTAGCCTTCTTTTGTGCCCTGATCCTTTGCATATAGGTTTTCTTTACTTGGCTTTTTCTGAAGGGAGATTCTTATGTGGACTACTGGCAGTTCTTTAGAGTAATAGTAGTCTTGATCAGTCCCAGTTAGTGAAGTATGATGGTCATCTGTTGGACACAAGTTATCATAGAAATTACAGCAATGAACATATTTTTTTTTCTATAATGGAGACAATGACTAATGATATTAAGCCTCTTATGAATTGAAATTGTGATGACATTTTACTAGACTGTTTTGAAGAACACCTATAAGCATCTTCTAGCACTTTTTTTTTCATGAAACTAGGTTTTTGTAGCACCTTTTTACGTACTTTATAAAATACATACATTACAATTATCTGACTATATCCAAGTATGAAAAGAGAGTTTATATGCTCTTCTGAGGCTATAGTATATATTTTCAAACTATTTTCCAATCTTAGACAGCATGAACAAGCTGAATTACTCCAAATTGAGAACTATTCATTAGTGAAAAATAAAGGATATTTTTTTGTGGGAACAGTTTTTGTTTGCAAAGCATATCTATCTTGTACACATGAGTAGAATGAAAGCTGACCAACCCACCACACAAAAATACTGATGATGTATTGGTATGGAGAGTGGCAGGAGAACTGACAGCTGTCTGCAGAGAGAGTGCCAAATTGATAGCATGAGGTACTGCCTGCCCCAGTCCATGCACCACCAACCACCCACTCTCCCCTAGCAGGCTCAACCCTCGCTGTTGCTGGCTCTGTAACACAACAACACCTGAGGTCTGGGCACCCTGAAATACTGATTTAGCAACAATTTTTAACCAATGCAAAGAATGAGAAAAATGTTCAGTCCATCACTCACTTTAAAATCAGAATTATGATCAAGATATAAATCGTTGGGTCTCTTGGGAAGGTGTCGTGGCAGACGCTGCCTCAGCCACTGTTCCCTGGGGTCTATGATACTGCTGTTGCTGTTTTTTCCCAATGAGGAGCCAACATATTTCTGTTCTGAGGCCATTACATGGCTGTCGCACCTGCTCTGGACCTTACCTGAAACAATCACAAAACTACAAGTTCTCTCAAATTATAACAATAATTACATATTTTTTGCGGTTAATGTTAATTTCTCACATTTAACCTGGCATTTGCAAGGAATTGAGACTAAACACGACACTGCATACTTAAAATTAAAGAAAGAAAGAAACATAAGAAATAAGACAAATAATACCTAATGCCAAGATATTTTTTTTATGAAAGGCAGAGAGTGAGATTTTTCTGACTTTGGCCTCCTAACTCCTTTCAAGCAATGGCCAGTGACTATACAGGAATCAAGAATTAGTTATGACCATCAGTATGCAAAGGTCAAATGTTTATGTAGAACAGTTTGCTTAAGATGTGAGAAAATTAATTTGTTGATATGAATAAAAATAATTTTTATGACAAAGCAATAGATATTAGCATTCCTATGTTAGTCAAGATCTGTATAGATACTGCAATAACTAGAGAATAGTTGTTAAGACCAACTCTACCAGTGTAAAAGTCAACCTAACAAGTCATACAACCTTCCATACTCCTGAACTAGGTAGCCTACACTAGGTAAGTCATGCCTGGTAGTTTCATCACTCCTTTTCTGATAAAATTTTGATCTGGCATCAAGTGACATGCAGCACTCCGTTTGGGCAGCCTGGAGGTTAACTCACCTGGTTTGCCACCCTTAAAGTTTTTCTTTCTTATAATGCCAGAAAGTAGTAGGATCATGGGAAGAGGAAATCAACTCAAAGTCTGTAGGTGTGCCAGTCTGACGATAATTAAGACAGAACAAGGAAAAACAATATCAAGAAGACTGGAAAGCGTACCTTAAATAGAACAATGATAGGAGGTGTAAAGAAAGGCAATTATGTAAACTAGTTAAGGAACAAAGAAGGATATTCACAAGTATACATGGATGAGGCAAGACAATGGAAGGGTTGTATGGAAAGAGCAATGATGGATTATGTGATTGTGTCAAGAAATTAAATGAGACAGTTGCTGGATGTGAGTTTTGAGAGGGTAAGGGGGAGGCATGTCTGACCACTACAAAGTGGAGGGAAAATTGAGGGTGTGTATGAGGCAAGTGATTACTAGAGAAGTCGGTTACATTTATTTATTTATTTTTTTACATTAAAAGGGTACTGGCCAAGGGAAAACAAAAATACGTTAAAAAAAATCCTGCTTGTCGCCAGACCCTGTAAAGACAGTAGGAGAAAAGAAGCAAGGGGTGGAGATCCAGTTAACATTAGAAGTGTCTTGACATTCCTCTTTTGAAAGAGTTTAAGTCATAGGCAGGTGGAAAAACAGACAAAGGAAGAGAGTTCCAGAGTTTACCAGTGTAGTTAGCAAGTTCAGAAGAGCAATCAGCTTGAAAATAACGGTAGAAGATAGATAAAGATGCAACATTGCGGCGGTGACTTAAAGAATCAAGACAGTCAGTTAGAGGAGATTTGATGAGACGAAAAGCTTTAAACATAAAGATGGTTATACAAAGTGTTTGAGTTAATCAAAAGGGAGATAATGGAGAAGAATCAGAAGATTGGAGATGAGTGGAATGCAGTGAGAGAGAGTGAGATGGGCGACAGAGAAGAGGAATGACAACCGTTAATTAAGATTGCAATGGAAAGGTGTACAGAGAAAGTGTTTGGCATGAGAAGAATGGGAGGTGGGATAGGGAAGGGTAGTGAATAGTGGTGTGAAAATGTAAGTGTTGCTGTAGCGGAAAAGAGGCATGTATATGAAGTGTAGCTACAAAGGAAGGATAAGATGTCTTATGAGAGATACAAGGAGTGCAGATGAAAGGTGAAGTAGGAAGATAATGGAAGGAAAGATTCCAAGAGAATAGGAAAATGTTTTGAAAGAGGATAAGAAGGATAAGGAAGGGAACATCTGGAAATTAAGATAAGGTGAAGTTAAAGGATAATGCAATGTTAGTTGAAAAGGAAGCAGTTAAAAAGACATGGGCTATGTATTTTGAAAGATTGCTAATGTAAAGAAAGATTCAGAGGCTGAGATTATTGTAGTTGGAATGGAAAATGGAGTAAATGTGTAAGGATAGTTGAAGGACTTACATATCACGAAAGAGGAGGTGCAAGGGGCAGTAAAGGAGATGAAAGTGGGGCTAGCTGCAAGTTTGGATGGTTGTAATGTAGAATGTCTGAAAAGTGGTGGTGCGAGTATAATTGAGTGGTTAGTAAGCTTGCTGAATATGTTTTATACCCAGTATGGTACTAGTTGATGGGACAAGTGTATGTGTAGTTCCCTTGCATAAAGGTAAAAATAATAAGAGTGAATGTATTAGTTTCAGAGACTACTGATCTAATTGCAATAGGTACTGTATGGTTGGGGAGGCAGTGGTACAGTGGTCTAGGGTTCGGTCAGGCGAACCTAGGGTCCCAGGTTCGATCCCCCAATATTCGCTGGCCACTTTCTATTATTTGATATCACCGCCGAGTGGCCAAAAACTACCCAAATTGCTGCCATGCTGTCCTCAGATGGTACTTACAATGTTTATATGCATCTGAGGCTTTAGCAGCGATTAGCCTCTCTAGTTCTCAACATATCCAAGAGAGAACGTAAAACATTCGAGGCATCCCTATAAAAAAATCTAAAACCCATGCCAAATAACAGGCAAGAGGCAAGTCCATCTGTGCCTACATAAAAAGCCTACTGGCACCAACGGTTTATGATATAGAAAAGAAAAAAAAAGGGTACTAATAAAGAGGATCAGAGAGAGTACAGATGATGTTATCGTAAAGAGGAAGGTGGCTTTAGAAGTGGAAAGAGCTGTGTGGATCAGGTCTTTGATATGTGATAGTGTGATAGGTATTCAGCAAAAGGAGAATAAATATTTTGGACATTTATGGACTTAGAAAAAGAGTACAACAGAATTAATAGGAAAGGTTTGTTAAATGTCCCGAGATTGTATGGAGTAGGTGGTAGATGAATGATGTAAAAAGTTCCTATGTGAATAGCTTGTGTAGAATGGACTATGTCAGGGATGTGTGATGTCATTGCAGTATATATATATATATATATATATATATATATATATATATATATATATATATATATATATATACAGGAAGTACTCATTTTATGATAGCAATGCGTTCCTTGAAACCCTATCGTAAACCGAAATAGCGTATACCGAACCCATTTTTACATGTATTAGATAGGGATGCGATCCAGCACATTGCCAAAGTCACTCCTTCAGGTTCAGATACATACACAAAGACATACCTTAGTGTAAAAATTAAAAAATTGAATGTAAATAATAAAGAAAATAAAGAAAAGAATAAAGAAAAGAATATAATTATACAATCATCTGATCAGCTGATGCGGGCGACGTAGGCGGTGAGGCGGAGGTCGAGGGTGAGGTGGGCGATTCAAAACCTGAAGTTGATTGCTCTGTTGAAGTGGATGGTCCAGCTGATGTTGATGGGCTGGCATGTTTGAAGAACGTCGAGATCGTGGACTGTTTGGCACAAGGTTTCACTGTGTTTGTAATGGTGGCACGGGAATGACTAGTTGTCGGAATTGGCTGCATGTAGCGTAGCGGTGTGGTGGCGCTGCATGCGCCACCACACCGATTTGGCCACGCCCAACTCGCCACGCCGATTTTGGCGCCTTTTTTTAATATCGTAACTGCGAATCAAGTATCGTAAATCGGAAAAAGGGTACTAATTGGCTAGTATCGTATCTGCAAATTTAACGTAAACCGAACT
>JAPQNM010000017.1:2004178-2041678 GCA_029783475.1 Metacarcinus magister | reverse complement strand
TTATGCAGATTAACTACACAGAGTACCCACGCAGTCATGATAACTGGTCTGTTCTGCTCAAGGAAATATCTTCATATATTGTGATATACACCACAGCTAGTGCCCTGCACATTAATATTCAGACTCAGAATATCTTTTATTCTGCCGAAGGTCACTGAATCATACCGATGCCAAGGAAATTAAGTGAAATTAAGTAAAATCAAGGGTTACCGGTCATTCCGCCCACCTGTCAATTCGCCAACAAGACTTTTCGCCACATGTAAGAGTCACTTCGCCCAAATGTTCCATTGGGGCTATTATCGAATGGTAAATAAAGATTTTGAAAAGAAAGGTTGGTAAATCTGCATAACTACTGCTCGGACGATATTAATATAAATATGAAGTCCTACATACTATACATCTGACTTTTTTGTGACAATTTCTACATTGGGAAAGAAAAAAAATTGCATGGCATAACAAACAAACATCAGATTAATTTAAAACCCATCAAAATCTATCAGAAAAAAATTGCTTTGTCAAAAAAACAGATGGGTCATCTTCCGAATCTTTACCGGCAACCGTACCCCATTGTCATCCCCTATTCGTACGGCTGCTGTACCTGTAAGCACTGCCTAATATGATATGATTGGTAAAGGATTCTGTGTTTGCCGTAAACTGAAAACTACCGCAAATACCTGATGCAGAAGTCTACTTCTTCTTCTTGGGAATTTGATGGGGCCGTGCAGGCTGTGGTGCCACAGCCTCTAGTGCCCCAAAATGCAGAAATCTACGTCGCTTTCGTCAGTCAATGTTTACAAATAACTTGATCTTGATCTTAATCTTGATGTCACAGGTGACTTGAAATTTCCTTTATATCGGCAGCTCCTGTTGATCTTGATCTTGTTGATCTTGATGCCACAGGTGGCAACCCATCCCACCCCATGGGTGGGATTATCGAAAGCTCGTAACGGCCGCTAAGATCATCGTAGCGCCTACGATAATCGTAGCACCCTCGTAAGTCGCTAAGGTGTATTTTCAAACAAATGTTACGATGATCCATCCGCCATATTTGCTCGTAGCGCTACGATTCCTGGCGAGCACCCTTAAGCTGATCGTAGGGACGCGCAGTGGAATTGAATTGAAGGTTTCTCCAATAAACAACCCGTGTATATGTCTAGTGATGCTCGACTTTGTTTATTCTGTGAACGAAGATGGAATTGCAAGTGCTTTTATAACATGACTTGACTTTACAAAGAGCGATGAGACGTGAGAGGTCATACACAGACAGAATATATCCATTTGCGTAGTGACAAACATTTACTTATATATTATAGATTTCCCAGACAAGAACTCCTTCATTGGTGTGCTAGACTAGAACCACGAGTTGGACCAGCCACAAAAAGATCCCGTGCTGTGCCATGTCATTTGCAGGTGTTGATAACATTACGATTTTATGCAAGTGGGACATTCCAGAGTGTGTTGGCAGACACAGTAGGCTTAACACAGGGGTGTGTGAGCAGAATAATTAACAGAATGACATACGAGTTGTACAGGATAGCTCTTAGGGAAGTTATGATGCCCAGAGGTAATTAGAGAATGATAAATTGGTAAATATATCGATCCGGACATTCCCTCTTATAACCTAAACCTAACCTAGCGTAACCTTACTTAACCTAACATAAACTAAACTAACAACTGCTCTACTCAGAAAACGGCCGCCAGACAAAATAAAGAAAAGAAGGAAATTTAAACTGCAATCTCTGATAATAAACTGATTAATATAGGTAACCTAATCTAACCTAACCTAACCTGTTCCACTCACATATGGTGACTTCTTTAATGGTAGGGGAATTATGACACACAGTCACACTTTAGCATTCCCCAGTGTACCTACCATTATCTTATCACCTACTTGGTTGGGGGCAAATAAATCACAATAAGTTATAATCCTGTAATAGCAAAATATTTCACCATTTATCATACCTATACAGTACTATTAATGATAGCATGAAAAGAAAAGGACTTATTTACAGACAGGAAATATGGAAATTAAATATGAAATCTTTGTAAAAAAAAATGTTTTGCTATAAGGTACTGTAGCAACATGTGACAAAAATTCCTTCAGAGGCCTCAACATTCTCCTGAAATGGTTACATTTTTAATAATTTTAATCATTATAAGCATAAATAAGATATTTTCCTTGGCAAAGAAAACCACAAAATAAAAGAAGGAATTATATATACAAACATTGAGAGGACTGCACTGGCAAATCAATCACAATAACTTATTATGTATTAGCAAAATATTCTTCCATTTATCATACCGGTACACTATTATTAATGAGAAAATGAAAAGAAAGTGACTTATTTTAATATTGGCAAGTGTATAGTAATAAATATTGGTAGGGAAAATCCTCAAAACAGATACAATATAAACAGGGTAATGCTGAATAGGTCAGACTGTGAGAGGGATTTGGGTGTACAGGTTAGCTTAGACCTCCGTCCCAGAAAACAATGTATTGAGGCTAGAAATAGGGCTAATAGGTTTAGGTTAGGATTAATTGCTAGGAGTAGAAGTGCTGAGGTTATTTTAAAGTTGTATTTAGCGTTAGTCAGACCTCACCTCGACTGCGAGAGGTGGGTGTAGGTAATAAGGGGGTATAGGATTAACAGGAACTACCTAGTGCAGGCCTCCGGGCCTTTTGTAGCTTCTTTATATTCTGTTGTTCTTATTTAGAGATTAAAAATAAAGGAAATTTGGAAATGAAACATAAGATCTGAGTCAAAAAAAATTATGTTATAGTAAAATAGCACCATGAGCAATATTTGGTGAGTGATCACACACCCTTTCAGTAAAGTCTTTCAGAAAGTAATTTCGATACTCAGATACTTGTTCAGATCACCTCAAATAGTTATGCCGCTGAATTACAGAAAAAAAATGCGTTTTAGGTTAAGTTAGGTTAATAATTAGGTTTAGTTAGGTTTGGTTGGGTGAATTTTGGTTATTCTTATTCAACTGCAGATCTTGGAAGGTTATGCTAACAAAGCAATTTCTATTTTGTAAATTTTTACATCTTCACCAAAATGGCGTGTGCTACGAAAAGAAATAGCATCTGCACCTCGCACAACCCCCTACTTTTACTCATAGAAAACATTTGATAGCTTCTAAATTAACATAACAACTTAAATAAACCTAACTAAACTTAACGAAACCTAACGTAACCTAAAAAAATTATAAATCGTTTTTTTCTGTAATTCAGTGGCATAACTGTTCGAGGTGATCTGAACAAGTATCTGAGGTTGAATTTGTAGTGCATTATAAAGGTAACGAGATATCGACTGGGTCGTCTTACGAATCTTTACCATTTTCTTCCCCATTTCTCATGCTTTGTATTCTTGTTACTGTTATTCCTAAACTTTCCATGTTTTTCCTAGCATCTTTACTCCATGCATCTGATCCCTCTTTTAACGTGTCCCTCATTACTTTTTCTACCATCTCATTTCTATCTCCCTATAGTGTGCTCTGGATGTATGACATTTTGCTTTTTATGAGCCTTAAGGCTGATAAAGGTGCAGACGCTATTTCTTTTCGTAGCACACGCCATTTTGGTGAAGATGTAAAAATTTACCGAATAGAAATTGCTATTGTTTCAAAAAGTGATGACCCTATTTCTCCTCTTATTCCTTCTGCTGTGTATTTCCTAGCATTGGAGTGTATTTGTTTACATTTTCAGACTACATTGTGATTGGCTCCCACTTCATGAAATCGCTCTTCTGATTGGTCTAGCGCCAATCAGCTGAGCTGCATTATGGACGGTCGGAACGAAACGGAACGGGTTTTACGATTACATCATTACGATCATCGTGAGCTACGAGCGTTGCTGCGAGCTTTAGAAAATACACCAAAGCGGTTATCGTAGGCCACGATAAAAGATGGCCGCTACGAGCACGTAACCATGATCGTAGCGGCGTCTGGCTACGATCTTTCGATAATCCCACCCCAGGCCTTTATATCGGCAGCTCCTGTGAGGGGAATAAGGGAAAGGAAAGTACACAGAAAAAAAGAAAATAAATAAATCAAAGATGCATACTCTAATTACATGCCCTAATCTCTCAATCTCGCATACCACATTTTCTCCAGGAACTCTTTCACCGCGTCAATCATCCGTTCACTCGTCTCCTCACACAGTCCTAGCAACAACGCCATCCATTCTCTTCCAGTTCTTTCAGTCACCTCATTCATTTCACGTCCCATTTCTGCCAGAATCACACGCATCATTTCCATTCTGTCACGGTCATACTTCTCGCATTCTAGTACTACATGCTCTACCGTCTCATCCTCTCCCATATCACACATCTGGCACACTTTGCTGCGGGACTCTGACCATCTGTAGTTCCTTGCATTCACATCCATACACTGTGCCCTAGCTCGGAAGAGAAGATCACCACCCAGGCTTCCATCATACCACCTTACATACATTGGGGCCTCTTTCTCTCTGTACCATTCCAAAGTCTTCTTTCGTTCCATCTCAGTCTTCCACTTACTTAGTCCCACACCTTTCACTGTTTTGTCTATCTCGCTTTTCCACCTTTTCACATCCCACTCTAACCCTTCTCTACTTCTGTTCATCACCTTCCATTCATACAACCATTCTTTCCCTTCACAAAATTTATGCACCCACCTAACGAGCATGCCACTCCTGTCTACCATGTTCAGACATTTCTTCTCCCATTTACTCCTCCTTACATTTCACAAATACACCTTCCGTGCAATTCTTGTATTCTCCATTCGTTCCAGCCTAACTTTATATCTCAAAGTTGCCTTTATCTGTCTCTCCCTGAACGTACTCCATCCCATGTCACCTCTCAAAGCTTCTACAGCTGCATACCTTGGTGCATTCAATGCCATTCTTGCTACTCTATTCTGCCCTACTTCCAACTTGTCTATTTCCTTTTCACTCCATGCAATCACTTCCATACCATACATTACACTCGGAACAGCCACACTCTTCCATATCTCTCGCAACACGTCATATTTACTCGCTCTCATTCTTGCTGCACTCCCTAGTCTGCCAATCCACTGATTCACCATACTAATCTTTTCATTCTTAGCCTTCTCACATCCATTTGGGCTCATCCATATCCCTAGATACTTGTACTCACATACTTGCTGCAACTCTTTCACTCCAAGTCTCCATGTAGCATCCCTCTCATCTTCTGATCTATTCACTATCATTACCTTACTTTTTTCACAACTAAAATTCACTCCAAAATCTATTCCATACTCATCTACCACATCTAATAAGCTTTGTAGCTCCTCTGCAGACTCACTCATTAAGACTACATCATCTGCATATAACAACATGCATACCTTGTCCCTCCCGACACTCACTCCTGCATTCATTCTTCTCAACCTGACTGCTAGTTCTTCTGTGTACATACTAAACAAGATTGGTGACAGAATACATCCTTGCCTGACTCCTTTCTCACTCTTCACCCATTCTGTCTCTATATTCCCTAGTTTGTATCTAGCTTTGGTCCCAACATACATACTCATGACAATTTTGACTATTATTTCACTTAGCCCAACCTTTTCTGAAACTCTGCAAAGCATTTCTCTATTTACCCTGTCGTAAGCTTTCTCTATATCTAGAAATCCTAAATACAGCTTGCCTCCCTCATTCTTTTTTCTTGCAATCATTTCATTCACGACAAATACATTATCTTCTGCTCTTCTGTCCACTCTGAAACCATTTTGCTCTTCACCCAGTACTCTTACTCTCTCAATCCATTTACACAATCTGTCATTCAACACAGCACAGAAGACTTTGCCTACTGTGTTCACAAGGGCAATTGGCCTATAATTCTTCAACTCATTCTTACTCTTGTATCCTCCCTTATGAATTAGTGTCACTCTACATTCATTCCACTTTCTCGGCAAATTCTCTTCTTCCCACACTTCGTTAAATAGCTGTCATTCTATCAATCATAACCTCACCACCATTCTTATAAAATTCATTTGGGATATCATCTGGTCCTGCTGCCTTACCATTCCTCTGTCTTTTCACACATTTTTCAACCTCTTCCCTGCTGATCCTTTCATTCAACTCATTCGAATCTTTTCCTTCCAGTGTCAAGCACCCTTCTCTCACTTCCAATACCTCACCTACACCTATGTTTTCCCAAAACTCTTTTATTAACTCCCTGATTTCATTCTTGTCTGTAATACATTTGCCATTCACTTTCAAGCTTTCGACATTTTCACTGTCTGACATGCTTTCCCCTCTCATGAATCTGTACCACTCACGCCCTCCTTCCATTCCCTTCTCCCTCAAGGCTTGAATAGCATTCCTTTCACACTGCACTTTCGCATCTCTTATCTTTCGCTTCGTCAATCGTTGCTGCTTCATATACGTCATCCATACATTCTGGTATTCACCCTCAGCCTCTTCACTATCATGTCTCCTTTTCTTTAACACCCTACACTGTTTGTTTAACCTCTTACGTTCCCTTCTCGCATCCCTAATATCATCATTCCACCACGGCTTGTTCATTCTCTTTCTTCCAGTCATTCTTACAAACCCTATCTTACTAACACATTTGATAGCTTCTAAATTAACATAACAACTTAAATAAACCTAACTAAACTTAACGAAACCTAACGTAACCTAAAAAAATTATAAATCGTTTTTTTCTGTAATTCAGTGGCATAACTGTTCGAGGTGTACTGTATAGGTATGATAAATGGTGAAATATTTTGCTATTACAGGATTATAACTTATTGTGATTTATTTGCCCCCAACCAAGTAGGTGATAAGATAATGGTAGGTACACTGGGGAATGCTAAAGTGTGACTATGTGTCATAATTCCCCACCATTAAAGAAGTCACCATATGTGAGTGGAACAGGTTAGGTTAGGTTAGATTAGGTTACCTATATTAATCAGTTTATTATCAGAGATTGCAGTTTAAATTTCCTTCTTTTCTTTATTTTGTCTGGCGGCCGTTTTCTGAGTAGAGCAGTTGTTAGTTTAGTTTATGTTAGGTTAAGTAAGGTTACGCTAGGTTAGGTTTAGGTTATAAGAGGGAATGTCCGGATCGATATATTTACCAATTTATCATTCTCTAATTACCTCTGGGCATCATAACTTCCCTAAGAGCTATCCTGTACAACTCGTATGTCATTCTGTTAATTATTCTGCTCACACACCCCTGTGTTAAGCCTACTGTGTCTGCCAACACACTCTGGAATGTCCCACTTGCATAAAATCGTAATGTTATCAACACCTGCAAATGACATGGCACAGCACGGGATCTTTTTGTGGCTGGTCCAACTCGTGGTTCTAGTCTAGCACACCAATGAAGGAGTTCTTGTCTGGGAAATCTATAATATATAAGTAAATGTTTGTCACTACGCAAATGGATATATTCTGTCTGTGTATGACCTCTCACGTCTCATCGCTCTTTGTAAAGTCAAGTCATGTTATAAAAGCACTTGCAATTCCATCTTCGTTCACAGAATAAACAAAGTCGAGCATCACTAGACATATACACGAGTTGTTTATTGGAGAAACCTTCAATTCAATTCCACTGCGCGTCCCTACGATCAGCTTAAGGGTGCTCGCCAGGAATCGTAGCGCTACGAGCAAATATGGCGGATGGATCATCGTAACATTTGTTTGAAAATACACCTTAGCGACTTACGAGGGTGCTACGATTATCGTAGGCGCTACGATGATCTTAGCGGCCGTTACGAGCTTTCGATAATCCCACCCCTGACTTGGAGGAAATTTCAAGTCACCTTGATCTTGATCTTGATCTTGATGTCACAGGAGGTCTGGGTTACCCCAAAACCAGGCCTTTGAATCAGCAGCACCTGTGAAAGACAGCAGAAAATTACTCAGCAGAATTACTTCTTAAATCTAACATTCCACACTTTTTCAAGGAATTCTTTCACAGCCTCTATCATTCGTCCATTTGCCACACCATTCAGTCCCAACAGCAGCACCATCCACTCACAACCAGTCCTTCCACCCACCACATTGATTTCACGCCCTAATTCATTCAGAAACACTCTCATCATATCCGCACGTGCTCTCTCATACCTCTTGCATTCTAACATCAGATGCACCACAGTCTCATCCACACCCCTGTCACACATCTCACACTCTTTCCTCCTATCCTCTGACCATCTATAGGTCCTATCATTCACTTCCACACACTGTGCTCTCACTCTGAACAGAAGGTCACCACCTAGGCTACCATCATACCAAACTTCATGCTTTGGAGCCTCTTTCTCCCTATACCACCTCAGAGTTTCCTTTCTATCCATCCTATTCTTCCACTCGCTAAGTCCATCCGCTTTCACTGCTCTATCTATCTCCCTTTTCCATTTTCTCTCATCCCACTCTGCCCCCTCTCTGTTTCTATCTGTCATTCTCCATTCAACAACATTCTGTCTATCCTCAAAAGGTCTGTGCACCCTCCTAACTAACATACTATTCTTGTCTATCATTTTCCCACATTTGTTTCCCCATTTGCTATCTCCTAGAGTCCACAAGTATACCTTTCTTGCTAGTCTTGTTTCATTCATTCTCTCTAATCTCACTTTATATCTCAGAGTTGCTTTCATCTGCCTTTCCCTAAAAGTGCTCCACCCCATATCCCCTCTCAGTGCGTCTACTGCTGCATACCTAGGTGCATTCAGAGCCATTCTAGCTACCTTGTTTTGTCCCACCTCTAACTTTTCTATCTCACTCTCATTCCAAGCCATTACATCCATACCATACATGATACTTGGGACAGCCACACTCTTCCACACTTCCCTCAGTACCTCATACTTGCATGCTCTCATTCTTGCTGCACTCCCTAGGCGACCCACCCATTGATTCGTCATACTTATCTTTTCATTCTTTGCTCTCTCACATCCATCTGTACTCATCCACACTCCTAAGTACTTGTATTCTTTAGTCTGTTGCAACTCCTTTTCATCTAACATCCAGGTGGTATTACACTCATTCTCTAACCCATTGACTACCATTATCTTACTCTTCTCACTACTGAAGCTCACTCCAAAGTCTCTTCCATACCCTCCTATCACATCTAAAACACTTTGTAGTTCTTCTGCCGACTCACTCATAACAACCACATCATCCGCATATAGTAACATGCATATCTTGTCCTCTCCAACTTTCACTCCCACATTCATTCTTCTTATCCTGGCAGCTAGCTCTTCAGTATATAAACTAAAAAGGGTTGGTGAGAGGCTACATCCTTGTCTAACACCTCTTTCGTTCTTCACCCAGTCTGTCTCAAGGTTACCTAATCTATACTTAGCTCTCGTACCAACATACATACTTCTAACTATGTTTACTATCTTCTCACTTAACCCAATCTTCTCTAAAACATTCCATAACCTACTTCTGTTGACTCTATCATATGCTTTCTCTATATCTAGGAAGCACACATACAGTTTTCTACCCTCTTTCTTTTTCCTTTCAATCAGTTCATTCACAACAAACATATTATCTTCCGCTCTTCTGTCTACACGGAACCCATTTTGTTCTTCACCTAACACCCTAACTCTCTCAACCCACTTACACAACCTTGCATTCAGCACAGCACTAAACACTTTCCCTACTGTATTCCCTAGGGATATTGGCCTATAGTTCTTAATCTCACTCTTACTCTTATGACCTCCTTTATGAATAAGTGTCACACTGCATTCATTCCAGTCACTCGGCACTCGCTCCTCTTCCCACACTCTGCTAAACAAGTCAGTCATCCAGTCAATCACCACTTCCCCTCCATTTTTATACAGTTCATAAGGGATATCATCTAATCCTGCAGCCTTTCCATTCTTCTGCTTCTTTACACACTTCTCAACTTCTTCCCTACTAATCCTTTCATTCAGCTCATTCGCATCTTTCCTTTCCAGAGACACACACCCTTCTCTCACATCAAGGGCTTCTCCTACCCCTCCTATTTCTTCCCAAAACCTTTTAACTGCCTCCTTCATTTTTTCTTTTTCTGTGATAACTTCACCATTCACTTTCAGACTTTCCACATTCTCACTTTCAGACATTTTCTCACCTCTCAGAAATCTATACCATTCACGTCCACCCTCCAGTCCTTTCTCTCTCATAGTCTGGATCACACTCCTTTCACTCATACCTTTGGCACTCATTATCTTTTTCTTTGTCAGTCGCTGTTGATTCACATATGCTTCCCATGCATTCTGATACTCATTCTCAGCTTCATCACATTCACGCCTCTTTTTTCTCAACCGCCTACAGTGTTTATTCAGTCTCTTTCGTTCCCTTCTAGCATTGCTAATATCTTCATTCCACCATGACTTACTCGTTCTCCTTCTACCACTGATTCTCACAGTCCCTATTTGTCTCTCGGCAGCACCTCTTACATTCTCTAACAGCTTTTTATTCATATCATCCACATCATGCATACTCTCAATCTCCCAGTCTCTTTCACTTAGATCCACCTGGAAGTTCTCCCATCCCACATCTCTCAGTCTCCACTTTTTCTTAGTGTTCTTTCTTTCTTTCTTATTCCTTCCACTCAGCATACATTCCACTACAAGCATATTGTGGTCTGACACAATATCAATCATACCGTCTTCATCTATCCACATACGTGACACACTCTCTCGCATTTTTCCATTCACCAACATGTAGTCAATTGCAGACTCCTGGTTCCTTGCATTCCATGTCACACGCCCCTCTGCTAGGGTCTCATTCAGGTTTTCCAGGTTCATCTCACTCACAAACTCTACCATCATCTCACCATTCCCATTAACCCGTTCACCTAGCATACCTGTGTGGCCATTCATGTCTCCCATAATAAGCACTCTCTCACCTGCATTCTCTCTCACAAACTTTCTCAGAATACTATATTTTCTACTGTTCTCTCTGTGAGCTCTTTCACTCTGAACTGTCATATACACCACGGCAATTATCATTCTTTCAGGCTTTCCACAACGGTTCATGCATTCCACTCTCACAGCTAGAATATCTTCACTACATTCACTCTCTCCTACACCCATTTCTTCTACTTTTAAGTTCTCATCTTTTCTGTGGAGGAAAGCTACGCCTCCTCCCCGTCTTTCCTGTTTCTTCCGTCCCTTTCCAATCATCACGTACGCACTACCATCCATTCTCACATCATCCCTTAGCTGCGTCTCTGTAAGCCCTACCACATCAAAACGCCATTCATCCAGCTCCTTGCACACATCCTCATACTTTCCCGGTCCCCAACCTTTCACATTCATACACCCGACTCTCATGCAATCACTCATACGTTTACTGCTCACCCGGTCGGAGACTTCATCTTTGGTGAGTGCATCACGCTTCCCACGTCACTCCCGGCTCAGGAAGCGGAGTGACCCGGCCTGCACCCACTCAACGAGTCGTCGCCCCATCCTGGCATTTCCTTCGTCATTGAGGTGGACACCATCTCTGTCGTAGAAACGGTTGTTTCCCAAGACGCTGTCCAGGTCGATGAACCTGATGTTTCCTTTCTTCTCCCTCATCCACTCAATCTTCATCTTGATCAGCTCCTCTTGAATTTTCTTGTTGGTTTGCTTCCTTACATCTTCATAGCTGTTGTCTTCCCTGGGTCGACGCATAACACCTATGACTGCCACCTTCATTTTCTTGGTCTCCACCGTTTTCACGGCTTCCACGACCTCCTTCACGGTCTCCTCACAACCCTTCCCTACCAGGTTGTTGCCACCTCCTTGGATGATCAGCATCCCTTCATCCTTCATCTCCGTGGCTTCTTCTTTAACCCTCTTTGCCACATCCTCGATGCGGGCTCCTCCGATGCTGGTGCACCCACTGCCTTCCTTCACACACTTCACGTACTCAGGGGTTTTCCGCACCATGCTGTCATCTAGACATGTGACATGTGACATCTAGATCAAGATCAAGTCACCCAAAACCAGGGGCGAGTTCAGCGGGGTGAGGGGGGGGGAGGGCAGATTTCGGCAACTGAACGATAAAGGACACACAGTACGTCGATGTGGTTTACCTGAACCTAACATAACATAACCTAAATTAACCAAACCTTAACCTACATTGACAAATAACAGAACTTTGTTCAAACCAAACTAAACTTTACTTTTCGAAGAGGTCTCACAGAAAACATTGAATATCTCACAAACTAAGAATTTGCGACGGAATTTTAATTAAGAAAACCTTTTCAAAATGCAACAGGTAATGCAAAAATACAACCCTGAATTCTCTAGAGCATTCTAATGAAGATGTAAAATAATACTGGTTATGGTTAGGTTACATTAGGTTATGGTTAGATTAGGTTTGGTTGGGTACAGTTTGGCTCGGTTAGGTTCGGTTATATAAGCTTTTTATATTTCATTACCCAAAAGTTAGGCATTTCACTCTAGATTTTTTTCCGGATTGCCATATTAAAGCCTGAATCTAAGTCAATTACTCGAAATCAATTGCTCGAGAAATAATTTCTCAAACTATCAATTGCTCAACAGTAAATTGCTCTAAATAATAACCTAACCTAAATAGAAATGTACCCGTTCTTGATTTTAACTGTTCAATTAACAATAATAAAGTTGTATTTCTTTATCTTATTTTTGGATATTATTCATTAAACTAACTTTTTTTGAGCAATCTACCTTTCGAGCAATTGATTGTTCGAGATATTATTTTTCGAGCAATTTACTGTCGAGCAATTGATTTCGAAATATTTACCGGATACCTTATGGCCTATATTTGATTATAATGACGAGCACCACCTGAAACCTTCACAAATGTGTTAAGTACACTATGTATAGTATGTAGGACTTCATATTTCTATTGATATCGTCCGAGCAGTAGTTGTGTAGATTTACCAGCAGTTTCGAATACATTTAATGAGCTTTATTTTTTCATATATTTATTATCTAAGTGTGATCTGAAGGATTACCTTACCCAGAAGGTGACCCCAGCATTGTACATCATTCTTGGCAACTCACCCAGTCTTTTCAGGTGTCCAAACCATCTCAGTATTCATATCAAATTATTGTTGTAATTTACTTAGAAAATAATGTCTTTTAAGGTAAACATGATAGAAAACCAAGAAAATTTATTGACTTGTAAATACAATAGATTAGATTATCTTAGATTATAAACAAACATTCAAGACATAAACCCATATACATTAATGAATACAAGTATGTACAGGTTTGGGAGACTGCACTTTGTAAAAATTGAAAATGAAAGTAGCTGAGGAATAATATGGAGATAACATTAGTGTCTTCTCCCGAGGTTAATACTTACATGTCAGATATAATTAAGGTATGTTCCTATCAAATTTGTTATTTTATGTCGCCTCTATCTGTATATAGACAGTTAGGTACAGTAGGTGTTGTGTTATTAATAGATAGTCGGGTCATAGGGCGTTTCTTGACCATCTGTTGTAAGACGAATTCCTTATTACCGAGACGGCGATATTAAACAACGTCTTACTTCATCATATATACGAATGTATTGACTTCACTGTCTTAATTACTTATTCTATAACTTCAAAGGATCATAGTGCATTGTTCCTGGGTGAATCTCAGTATCTGACAGATAAGAAAATTAGCTTAAACGTCTCCGACAGTGGAAATCTAAGATTCTGCGGCTACTTCCTCTGATTGGCTTGCAAAATGTAAACAAAAAACCCCCAGTCTCAGTCCAAGTCCCCTCGGCTCTGGAGCATCAGCCGAGCTGTGCACGCCAGCGAGGCTCAGCTGGCTGTTCGCGGCGTTGTGATTGGCTGAGCTCGGCTGATAATCATTGCGGGAGTCGCTACCGAATGGGCCCCAGGGGCGAGTTCGGCGGGGTGGGGAGGGGGGCAGATTTCGGCAACTGAACGATAAAGGACACACAGCACGTCAATGTGGTTTTTTATTTTTTTTCCCGTGTTGTGATGATCAGCTGACTGATCCAAGATGGCGGCGCACCCTTTTCGTGGGCACCCTTATCGCCGTGGAAAAAACTTGCTGATTAACATATAATAGAGTCTGGAGCAATTATAGCTGCAGTAAATGCAGTATTTAGATGGCTAGAAGATGTGAGGAAATAAAAGAAGCCGTAAACTCCTGTGAGCGGGGTGATATTGCGTAGATGATAGTGTGGCTGGTAAATTTCTAGTTCCTCCCAATGCACTTGGATGTAAATAACACACTTTTCGTATAAATATTGATCCATTTCGAACGATTTTGACATTCATTTTCGTCGCAAATGCATATCTAATAAGACATCCCCATCAACCCCCAACAATTCTGGGAACCTGTGGGAATGCGGGGTTCTTGGGGGAAGACAAAATACAATGATTGTCAGTAAGTAGTTTGGTAATTCTGCATAACTACTGCTTCGACGATATCGATATAAATATGAGGTCGTACATACTATACATAGTGTACTTAACACATCTGTAAAGGTTTCAGGCGGTGCTAACCATTACTTAGCTGGTAAAGCATCTTTCAAGTTATGTTATGTTAGGTTATGGGGTAGAATTTTACATCTTCACCGAAATAAATTGTCTGCAACGCGTCCAACTTTCTATTGTTGGTCATAGAGAACATTTAATAGCTTCTAAATTAACCTAGGTAAAGATTCGAAAGACGACCCAGTCTGTTTTTTGGACAAAACAATTTTTTTCTGATAAATTTTTATGTGTTTTGAATTAATCTGATGTTTGTTTGTTATGCCATGCATTTTTTTCCCAAGGTAAAAATTGCCACAAAAAAGTCAGATTAATTCAAAACCATCAAAATCAATAAGAGAACAAATTTCTTTAAGTAAGCCTAAGCAAACCTAATTAAACCTAACTTAACCAAAGCAAACCTAATTAAACCCAACCTAACCTATCTGAACAAGTATCTGAGGTTGAATTTGCAGTGCATTACAAAGGTAGTGAGATATCGAGTGGGTCATGTTACGAATCTTTACCTGGCTTGGTTATGTAAGGGTAGATTTAGTTAGGTTAGACTTAATTAGGTTTGCTTAGGTTTAATTAAGTTTACTTAAAGCAATTTTTCTCCTATTGATTTTGATGGTTTTGAATTAATCTGACTTTTTTGTGGCAATTTTTACCTTGGGGAAAAAAAATTACCTGGCATAGCAAATAAACATCAGATTAATTCAAAACACATCAAAATCTATCAGAAAAAAATTTGCTTTGTCCAAAAAACAATCTGGGTCGTCTTCCGAATCTTTACCTGAACCTAACATAACATAACCTAAATTAACCAAACCTTAACCTACATTGACAAATAACAGAACCTTGTTCAAACCAAACTAAACTTTACTTTTCGAAGAGGTCTCACAGAAAACATTGAATATCTCACAAACTAAGAATTTGCGACGGAATTTTAATTAAGAAAACCTTTTCAAAATGCAACAGGTAATGCAAAAATACAACCCTGAATTCTCTAGAGCATTCTAATGAAGATGTAAAATAATACTGGTTATGGTTAGGTTACATTAGGTTATGGTTAGATTAGGTTTGGTTGGGTACAGTTTGGCTCGGTTAGGTTCGGTTATATAAGCTTTTTATATTTCATTACCCAAAAGTTAGGCATTTCACTCTAGATTTTTTTCCGGATTGCCATATTAAAGCCTGAATCTAAGTCAATTACTGGAAATCAATTGCTCGAGAAATAATTTCTCAAACTATCAATTGCTCAACAGTAAATTGCTCTAAATAATAACCTAACCTAAATAGAAATGTACCCGTTCTTGATTTTAACTGTTCAATTAACAATAATAAAGTTGTATTTCTTTATCTTATTTTTGGATATTATTCATTAAACTAACTTTTTTTGAGCAATCTACCTTTCGAGCAATTGATTGTTCGAGATATTATTTTTCGAGCAATTTACTGTCGAGCAATTGATTTCGAAATATTTACCGGATACCTTATGGCCTATATTTGATTATAATGACGAGCACCACCTGAAACCTTCACAAATGTGTTAAGTACACTATGTATAGTATGTAGGACTTCATATTTCTATTGATATCGTCCTAGCAGTAGTTCTGTAGATTTACCAGCAGTTTCGAATACATTTAATGAGCTTTATTTTTTCATATTTATTATCTAAGTGTGATCTGAAGGATTACCTTACCCAGAAGGTGATCCCAGCATTGTACATCATTCTTGGCAACTCACCCAGTCTTTTCAGGTGTCCAAACCATCTCAGTATTCATATCAAATTATTGTTGTAATTTACTTAGAAAATAATGTCTTTTAAGGTAAACATGATAGAAAACCAAGAAAATTTATTGACTTGTAAATACAATCGATTAGATTATCTTAGATTATAAACAAACATTCAAGACATAAACCCATATACATTAATGAATACAAGTATGTACAGGTTTGGGAGACTGCATTGTGTAAAAATTGAAAATGAAAGTAGCTGAGGAATAATATGGAGATAACATTAGTGTCTTCTCCCGAGGTTAATACTTACATGTCAGATATAATTAAGGTATGTTCCTATCAAATTTGTTATTTTATGTCGCCTCTATTTTTATATAGACAGTTAGGTACAGTAGGTGTTGTGTTATTAATAGATAGTCGGGTCATAGGGCGTTTCTTGACCGTCTGTTGTAAGACGAATTCCTTATTACCGAGACGGCGATATTAAACGTCTTACTTCATCATATATACGAATGTATTGACTTCACTGTCTTAATTACTTATTCTATAACTTCAAAGGATCTTAGTGCATTGTTCCTGGGTGAACCTCAGTCTCTGACAGATAAGAAAATTAGCTTAAACGTCTCCGACAGTGGAAATCTAAGATTCTGCGGCTACTTCCGTTGTTGTTGTTGTTTTAGGGCTGCGAGGATCCCTTGGGGAACACTATGAGCCCTGGTGATGTCCTATGATGCTATCACAGGCGCGGTAGTTGACCTGTCCTCCTCAGGAAGGCACAGGTGAGGCGGATGACAGCGTGTTGCCGGGAGGGGTGGACGCCAGCCGCCGCCAGCAGGGTGGGCAGGTCAAAGGTGTTGACGTTCAGGGCGAGGAGTTGAGACTGTAGCACTACACGGTGGGAGTGGAAGCGCGGACACTGCAGCAGAAAGTGTTCAATAGTCTCGGGGACGTTCCTGCACCAGGGGCAGTCGGGGTCAGGGGACAGACGAAGACGGAGCAGGTGAGCTTTGAGTGTCGTGTGCCCCAGGCGGAGGCGGGTGAGGGTGACATGCGGCTACTTCCTCTGGTCGCCTCTCAAAATGTAAACAAAAAACCCCCCCGTCTCAGTCCAAGTCCCCTCGGCTGATGCTCTGGCTGGCCAGCCGAAGCTCGGCTGGCCAGCGAGGCTCGGCTGGCTGTTCGCGGCGTTGTGATTGGCTGAGCTCGGCTGTGTATCATTGCGGGGCGTTGTGATTGTCTGAGCTCGGCTGTGTAACATTTGCGGGAGTCGCTACCGAACGGGCCCCAGGCCTTTGAATCGGCAGCACCTGTGAAAACTCAGCAGAATTACTTCTTAAATCTAACATTCCACACTTTTTCAAGGAATTCTTTCACAGCCTCTATCAATCGTCCATTTGCCACACCATTCAGTCCCAGCAGCAGCACCATCCACTCACAACCAATCCTTCCACCCACATTTTCTCCAGAAACTCTTTCACCGCGTCAATCATTCGTTCACTCGTCTCCTCACACAGTCCCAGCAACAGCACCATCCATTCCCTTCCAGTTCTTTCAATCACTTCATTCATTTCACGTCCCATTTCTGTTAGAATCACACGCATCATTTCCATTCTGTCCCGATCATACTTTTCACATTCCAGTACTACATGCTCTACCGTCTCATCCTCTCCCATGTCACACATCTGACACACTTTGCTGCGGGACTCTGACCATCTGTAGTTCCTTGCATTCACATCCATACACTATGCCTTAGCTCGGAAGAGAAGATCACCATCCAGGCTTCCATCATACCACCTTACATACATTGGGGCCTCTTTTTCTCTGTACCAGTCCAAAGTCTTCTTTCGTTCCATCTCAGTCTTCCACTTACTCAGTCCCACACCTTTCACTATTTTGTCTATCTCACTTTTCCACTTTCTCACATCCCACTCTAACCCTTCTCTACTTTTGTTCATCACCTTCCATTCATACACCCATTCTCTCCCTTCACAAAATTTATGCAGCCACCTGACCAGCATGCCACTCTTGTCTACCATATTCATGCATTTCTTCTCCCACTTACTGCTCCTTACATTCCACAAATACACCTTTCGTGCAATTCTTGTATTCTCCATTCGTTCCAGCCTAATTTTATATCTCAAAGTTGCCTTTATATATATGTCTCTCCCTAAACGTACTCCATCCCATGTCACCTCTCAGAGCTTCTACAGCTGCATACCTTGGTGCATTCAGTGCCATTCTTGCTACTCTATTCTGCCCTACTTCCAACTTGTTTATCTCCTTTTCACTCCATGCAATCACTTCCATACCATACATTACACTCGGAACGGCCACACTCTTCCATATCTCTCGCAACACATCATATTTACTCGCTCTCATTCTTGCTGCACTCCCTAGTCGGCCAACCCACTGATTCACCATACTAATTTTTTCATTCTTTGTCTTTTGACATCCATTTGGGCTCATCCATATCCCTAAGTACTTATACTCACATACTTGCTGCAGCTCATTCACTCCAAGTCTCCATGTATAGCATCCCTCTCATCTTCTGATCTATTTACTATCATTACCTTGCTTTTTTCACAGCTAAAATTCACTCCAAAATCTCATCCATACTCATCTACCACATCTAATAAGCTTTGTAGCTCTTCTGCAGACTCACTCATTACAACTACATCATCTGCATATAACAACATGCATACCTTGTCTCTCCCAACAGTCACTCCTGCATCATTCATTCTTCTCAACCTGACTGCTAGTTCCTCTGTGTACATACTAAATAAAATTGGTGATAGAATACGTCCTTGCCTTACCCCTTTCTCACTCTTCACCCAATCTGTCTCTATATTCTCTAGTTTGTATCTAGCTTTGGTATCAACATACATACTCCTGACAATTTTGACTATTTTTTCACTTGTAATGCCCGAAATCTTTATGTCTTGTACAGTACCCCCTATCGTTCTTTAAATCAGTTTTCTATGAAAAGAAAATTATTTCCTTAAATTAGCTTAAGTAACATTCATTTCCAATTAAAATCAAACTATATATCTTAAAGTAATTAACTTAACTAGATTTCAGTTCATAAGTTTAATAAGACAAAAGATGATGCGACATATTATTACGTTTACCCAAACACAGAGTCTTCGCGCCAAATCCCAGCTGAGTTATCAAGTGATCAAAATTTCTCTCATGTAGTATTTGAAATCAAATTCATTAGCTTAAATAGTAACACTTTTTCTACACCAAAATTAATTCTATATAATTTAGTAATAATCTCATATCTCAATGATCTGTAATTATAGAAATCATATGTAAAAAAATTCTTAGTGAGTCACCCCTAAAGATGCCACCCTACACTGGCATAGCATCATGATGCTCAGTTAGCGTCTCTTCTTCCTACCGACTAGGTCTGTGTAAACATCTCTTAATATTTGCTAAATCCTTAATCATTCAGTGTTCTCATGTATTCAATAATCTTCCCTTTGAATATGTAAAGTCATTTAAAGCCCTTTTAAGGCTGATTATTAATTAATAATAGCAATTCTTAGATTTATTATGGGACGGCATCTCAGACCGCATGGTCCCTCTTTCCTCCGTTAGATATGTTTCATTGTTCATTATATATCCCTTTCACTTTAGTATTTACGTTATATTGTTCAAGTATTATCCCTTTTAAGTGTGTTGGAAGTGTATTGTTTAACTCAGTTAGCGTCTCTTCTTCCTACCGACCAGGTTCCACCTCAGTGCCACACAAACACATATTCACACATATTCACACACACACACACACACACACTCACATTGGTTTCCCCACTAGATGTTTGTCTCATTAGTTAGAGTATTATTAGGAACGGTATTGTATTATTTTGATCATGTGTTTTGATTAGGAACAAGTTTGAATCTGGGAAGTGAAGATTAAGTTATACAGTGTTAAGATCAGGAAAAGATTGGATTTCGAAATTATTCTGTGTCAAGTAAATGAAATTTAACGTGTGGAGTGGCCAACAGTATTATTGAGGTCTCTGGTACCAAATAAACTGAACGTGTCACTCAGATTATCAAAGTGTGTAACATTATTGAGTTTGTACTCTTTTCTTTTTGTTGTTAACCTATAAAAAATATCTTTTGGCAAATAATAAGTATACAGAAATCAGAAGTTATTTCATTAGTGACATATGTCTTCCCCAGTGGTAACCAGAGTGACTCCTTGTGGCTAAGATTTATTACTACCAAAATTACAATAATAATGACCAGTGGCCAACTTTCGAAAGGGTTCCTATTTTCCTCAAAATAGGTGGTGGCAGCATAATACCGACCCGCTTAATAACATCATAGATAAACCCCAGAGCATGACCGGGAGGTGGTAATAAATGGTAATCATAACATAAGAAATAAATAATAAACAATGGTAGAACCCTCCCCCCCCCTCTGGCATGACACACTGAGCCCAACCTTTTCTAAAACTCTGCAAAGGATTTCTCTATTTACCCTGTCGTAAGCTTTCTTTATATCTAGAAATTCTAAATACAGCTTACCTCTATCATTCCTTTTTCTTGCAATCATTTCATTCACAACAAATACATTATCTTCTGCTCTTCTATCCACTCGGAAACCATTCTGCTCTTCACCCAGCACTCCTACTCTCTCAATCCATTTACACAATCTTTCATTCAACACAGCACAGAAGACTTTGCCTACTGTGTTCACAAGGGCAATTGGCCTATAATTCTTCAACTCATTCTTACTCTTGTATCCTCCCTTATGAGTTAGTGTTACTCTACATTCATTCCACTTTCTTTGCACCCTCTCTTCTTCCCACACTTTATTAAATAACTCAGTCATCCTATCAATCATAACCTCATCACCATTCTTATATAATTCATATGGGATATTATCTGGTTTTGCTGCCTTACCATTATTCTGTCTTTTCACACATTTTTCAACCTCTTCCCTGCTGATCCTTTCATTCAACTTATTCGCATCCTTTCTTTCCAGTGTGAAACACCCTTCTCTCACTTCCAATACCTCACCTACACCTCCTATGTCTTCCCAAAACTCTTTAATTGACTCCCTGATTTCATTCTTATCTGTAATACATTCACCATTCACTTTCAAGCTTTCGACATTTTCACAGTCTGACATGCTTTCCCCTCTCATAAATCTATACCAATCACGCCCTCCTTCCATTCCCTTATCCCTCAAAGCTTGAATAGCATTCCTTTCACACTGCACTTTCACATCTCTTATCTTTCGCTTCGTCAATCGTTGCTGCTTCATATACGTCATCCATACACTCTGCTGATATGATGTTGATCTTGTTCTTGATGCCCCGGAAAAAGTACCTCGCTCTGATGAGATCCTCCCGGGGAGGTTGCGGCCTCCGCAAGTGTATATATATATATATATATATATATATATATATATATATATATATATATATATATATATATATATATATATATTGTTGCGGCGACGCATTTAGCATGTAAATAGTGTTGTAGCAGTGTAGTTATTGTGTAGTGTAATTGTGTGGAGGCAGGGAGCGGTGGGTCACTCAGGCCTCCCTGGGGAGTGAGGGTTGACAGGTGTCAAGATACGGTGACCTACGTATCTGTGTTTGTGGAGATACGCAGTGGTGGTGGGGTGTGTTGGAGAGATGTGGCTGGTTGTTGGGAGGAGAAGGAGCGAGGGAGTGAGAGAGTGAGGGGTGAGAGAGAGACAGAGACAGAGGGACACAGCGGAGGAAGGCCGATCCTGGGCGAGTGAAGGGCAGGGCCTTGGATGGAAGTGGACAGGGTGGCCGGAGAAAGATTGTATTTTTATTTCATTTCATGTGTTATGTTTTTTTTGTTCTGTGGTGGTGGTGTGATGGTGGTGTGATGGTGGTGTGGTGGTGGTGTGATGGTGGTGTGGTGGTGGTGTGATGGTGGTGTGGTGGTGGTGAGATGGTGGTTGTGGCCTGACTCCTGGACGCGTGAAGGGCGTGGTACCTTGGAGGGAAGTGGAGAGGGTGGCCGGAGATGGCGCCCTTGCTTCCTTAGGTTTCGCCTTCGCGAGGGGGGGGGGTGGCCAGCATGGCTGTGTGGAGGCTGCTGTGTGTGGACTTGTGGAGGCTGTGTGTTCTGGGTGAACCTCTTGTGGAGAACTCTTTGTGCCCTGAGTCTGTAATGTTGTGCTGTACCCTGTAAGCGTGTTGTTTGTAAATATACCAGGAAAGGAATAGTGTGGTTGTGTGTGATTTGTGTAAAAACACCCCTTTTCCCGTCCCGCCAACCCCCGCTACACGAGCCCCAGGATAGGTAACGTGTTTTGGCGACACCCTGCCTTGGAGGGGAAGTGAAAAAGGGGGGTGTGCCGTAACAATATATATATATATATATATATATATATATATATATATATATATATATATATATATATATTACCTCTTTCTGATAATATATATGTTGTGTTTCCTCACATGCCTCATCTTCTCAAGTCTAATATATTGTTTATTTAATTTATTTTTACTATACTGCGGGCCACAAAGCATCTGCGCATGCGCAGTGTGTGATTCTGCGACTATTGTTGGTAGGGAGGATTTTCTTGCCACACCGCAGCACCTGTGAAAAAATAAATAAATAAAACATACAAAAAACTCAGTACTCGGGAAAATTACTTCCTTAATTTAACATGCCACATTTTCTCCAAAAATTCCTTCACAGCATCAATCACTCGCCGTTTTTCACACCATTCAATGATTCAACCCCAACAACAGCACCATCCACTCACAAACAGTCCTTCCACCCACCACATTGATTTCACTCCCTAATTCATTAAAATAACATCTTCATCATATCCGATCGTTTTCTCTCACACCTCTTGCATACCAGCATTACATGCACGGTGCACCACAGTCTCATTCACACCCCTGTCACACATTTCACACCTTTTGCCTCTGTCCATCTATACATCCTGGACTCCTGGCATAAATTTCCATACACTGTGCCCTCATTCTGAACAGATCACCTCCCAGGCTACCGTCATACCACACTTCATGCTTAGGGGCTGCCTTCTCCCTGTACCACCTCACACTTGCCTTTCCCTCCATCCCATTCTTTCACTTGCTCAGTCCTTCCGCTTTCACTGCTTGGTCTATCTCACTTTTCCATTTTCTCTCATCCCCCTCTGTTTTTATCTGTCATTCGCCATTCAGCAACATTCTGTCTATCCTCAAGTGGTCTGTGCACCCTCCTACCTAACATAATGTTCTTGTCTAACATTCTCCCACATTTCTTTGCCCATTTACTATCTCCTAGAGTCCATAAGTATATCTTTCTTGCTAATCTTGCTTCATTCATTCTCTCTAGTCTCACTTTATATCTTAAGGTTGTTTTCACCTGTCTTTCCCTAAATGTGCTCCATCCCATATCCCCTCTCAGGCAGAGACGGATCTAGAATTGGATGAGATCCGGGGCTTAGCCCAGCCAGGATTGGGGGTTGGGGTACCGTCAGGTGACTGTTTGTCACTGTCTCACCTGGGCCCCGCAAAACTTACACACACACACATCTTGAGACAAGTACACATCAGCCAAGGATATCCACCTCTGGCGGGGAGAAGTAGAGTGGGGGGAACTTCTTCAGAGTAGGAAATGCAGGCAACGCAGACTGCTTTCTTGCAACTGCTGCCGCTCTGGTAGACTCTGGTATTGTACGTTAAGCTCAGACCTTCGTTTTCTTCTTCGGCTCTCAGATCCAGGGCTTTTGGGAAAACATTCGGGGCTTAAGCCCCAGTAGCCACCCCATAAATCAACCACTGCTCTCACGGCTTCCACTGCTGCATATCTAGGTGCATTTAGAGCCATTCCAGCTACTTTGTTTTGTCCCACCTCCAGTTTTCCTATCTCACTCTCATTCCAAGCCATTACAGCCATACCATACATAACACTCGGGACAGCCACACTCTTCCACACTTCACTTACTACCTCATACTTGCATGCCCTCATTCTTGCTGCACTCCCCAGGCGGCCTACCCATTGATTTGTCATACTTATCTTTTAATTCTTTGCTCTCACATCCAGTTGTAATCATTCACACTCCTAGGTACTTGTATTCCTTGGTTTGTTGTAACTCCTTTTCCTTTAACATCCTCTGAACTACTTACTATCAGAATTTTACTCTTCTCACTACTGAAGCTCACTCAAAAGTCTCTTCCATACCCTCCTATCATATCTAAAATACTCTGTAGTTCTTCTGGGACCTTTAGAGCTAAATCATCATTAAAAATAATTTACAGATGAATCACTCCCAAAAGTTGAATGATGGCCAGCTGAAGCCCTGGGTGGTAGTAGCAGATGATGATGTTGTGAGAGGGGCCTACTGTAACTGCAGGGCTGGACTTGGAGGATGCTGTTCTCACATGGCTGCACTTCTTTTTCATCTCAATGAGGCAAATGGCAAAAAGGAGGACAGGGTATCAGTGAGATCCAAGAAGTGTAAGTGGTCACAGCCAAGCCAAGAATCATTGAAACGGGTTGAGTATGAAGAGGGCAGATACATTGTGTTCAATGATACTCAGCGTCCAAAAGAGCCCAAAATAGCTGATCAACCCACCCAGCTTGCCGTTTCATCCATTCCTCCCGTCCCAGGATGAGTGCAAAGTCTTTTACAAGTCCCTTTCAGAGAGCAAGAGGCAAGATGACACCATTGTGAAGCCTGCAATTCTGTCATTGATAGAAGGTCATTCACACAACTACACCCCGTCTGTCACATAGATGGATCTGCCAAAGCCACTGACTGAGCTTTATGACAAGGCCAACAGATCCCTCTCCCTCCAACAACTGCAGCAGAAGGCAGACAATGTTCTACAGGGTATCCAGATCACTAGAGAACAGGTAAGCTAATTAACTGGCTACATTTATAATCAGATGGAAAAATTTGAGACAATTATTACATAACAGTAATAATACATGATAAAGTTCACGGTTAATTTTCCATCAACAATGGCTAACATAAAACAAAACCTTTTCTATTTCCAGCGTGATGTGGTGGAGGAAGAAACCAGCAACAATCAGAATCAAAATTATGGTTTGATCAGAGAGCTGGAAGGATAACAGTCTCCAATTTTAAAGCAGCTACAAAAACAAAGCCAAACAGTCCTTCCAGTTCCCTGGTGAGAAGATTATGCAACCCCAAAGCCTATAGTTTTACCACAACTGCAACAAGGTAGGCACTGGTCACAATCATCATTTTATTGCCATGATAATTACACTTACAAGAATCCCTGTCTCTCCAACCACTTCAAAGAAACAGACATGTGGTGTGTCATTACTCTCCAGCAGTGAGCTTTATGCCATGATTAGCTGTGATTAGTCATGATTTGAATGACACCAATGACGCCCTTGTGATTTCTCATTCCAGGACTGACATGTCACTATCAGCTGTTTTGCACCAAAACATGATTTGTGTTTCTCTCTTGACATCTAAACATTTTTGGGAGTTATATTTTTCAGATATGGCTGCACACATGAAGAAACAACTAGATCAGCGTACATGGAAACAAGCTTGAAAGTAGCTGATGCTGGATGCTGAATGCTGGATTATCCATTCATAGGTGCTTCACCAGATGGGTATATTACATGTAACTGCTGTGCACAGCCAGTTATATTAGAAATCAAATGCAAAGAGTGGCACTGATTTAGCAGTTGATGAGATCAAAAGATTTTACCTCAAAAGAAATTAACAAAACATTTTGACATTAGACAAGGAGCACACATATTTTTATCAAGTGCATACGCAATTTTTTCTGACCAATAGTTCATTTTGTGATTTCATTGTCTGGTCAGAGACCGATCAGGAACTTTTTATTGAACGCATCGAACATGACATCAAATTTTTTCAACAAATTCTAGATAAAGTAAGAGATTTTTTCAAGAAAGCCATTTTGCTTGAATTACTAGCCAAATGGTTTTCTGCCCTAGTCCCCATTAAATATGCTGGTGAAAAGCGTTACTGCTTCTGCAATGAACCAGCATCT
This sequence comes from Metacarcinus magister, assembly GCA_029783475.1. Classification (NCBI taxonomy): domain Eukaryota; kingdom Metazoa; phylum Arthropoda; class Malacostraca; order Decapoda; family Cancridae; genus Metacarcinus; species Metacarcinus magister. Next base: position 2,015,507 of record JAPQNM010000017.1, on the reverse strand, counting down.
GACAATGTGCTTCTGGCTTTTGTAAGATTGTAAAATTTCATGTTTCATGCTATGAGTACAAAAGAAAACCTAAGGATCCCTGGAATTGTCACTATTGCAAACCTATTGTAAAGAAGAAAAATGCTGCAAAGAAGTAATTCAATCAACTTTCATTTATTCCAAGGTATTATGGTGAATTGGGACTGGGATAGAGAACCATTTTGCTAGTAATTTCAGCAATATGGCTTGATTCTCGTGTTCTACTTTGTCGAGATTTTGAACTTTGGAAAATAGGCAGGGAAAGTTTTTATTCTATGCTAATATTTTGTCTCTAAAAAATGTGTTTAGGTGGAAAAATGTTGCTTTCTTTTTAATCAGGAATTGTGTTGAGTTTTTTTTTTATAATGAATATGAGATTGAGATTGTTAGAAAAGCAACCAGGACACAAGTATCAATTCTGATTCAAAAGTCATTGACTGACATGTATATATATATATTTTTTCTATATCATTAACCGTTGGCGCCAGTAAGCTTATGGAGGCACAGATGGACTTGCCTCGCCTGTTATTTGGCGTAGGTTTTCAGATTTTTTATAGTGACGCCTCAAATGTTTACGTTCTCTCTTGAATATGTTGAGAACGTGCGAGGCTAACTGCTACTACAGCCTCAGATGCATATAAACATTGTAAGTCCCGTCTGAGGACAGTATGGCAGCAATTTGGGTAGTCTTTGGCCACTCAGCAGTGATATCAAAGAATGAAAAGTGGTCAGAGAATAACGGAGATTCGAACCCGGGACCCTAGATCGCATACCCGAGCGCTAGACCACTGTACCACCGCCTCCCCGAATCTACACATGTATGAATTTCATGTTGTTATTGATATTTCCATACCTTGTTACATTTGAATGGATAATAAAATGATCAAGATATCTTAATAAGTAGTGTTATATAATGAATAGCCATCTTACTAAATACTAGTACATTTGTTGTTTTCAAGAGTAAAAATCAGTATTTACAAATGGCAAAATTAAGATAAAACATACATTTGCTGTCATCTGGAAGAATCATTTTTACAGATTCATTAGATAACTTATGATGACCATTATTATGATTATTTTGTCCACATTACCGAAAAGGTATAACAGATTCTGATAGGTTTGTCAAAGCACAACAAACTTTTACTATTTTGTCCAGTAGCATGACATCATTTGGTGTGTCCACATCAATCATAGTGTTTGGCACAGTTGACTGCAAAATTGTGTACTTTTGCCTAACAACACCTATTACTCTTTCAACATGTATACGCATAGCAGCTAAACCTCGTGTGTTCTCTAAATCTGATGGATTAAGTTGAGTTTTGCCTTTAGTAAATGCTGATATTTGCAAAGTAGCTTGATAAGAATTTACAGAATCACTACAATCAAAACCTCTATCTGCCAAGATCAAGTCGTTGGGCTGTAGCTTGTTCAACAGACCACAATTTTCTGCAATATGCATATCACTGTTCCCGCCACCCCATCCATTAGAAATGAATGCAATTGTCCCTTGTGGTGTAATGCCAATCAAATATTTCAAGGTATTGTGGGACTTGTATGATGAATAACTTAGAGCACAGGCAAGAAGATTATTTGCCTTTTCTATGAATATCTCAAAACAATAAATTATACAAGCACACTTGTTAAATCTATTGTTTCTGAATGCATAAGGAAGTGTAGGTGTAAGTTGTTCTCTTTCTGGCCATACAACTAAAGGTGGCACTAACCGGACATACATGACGTTTATACAATGTTTAAATCTTCTTGTAATAGTTGTTTGATGTACACCATATAGATATGAAAGAAATGAATGGGATAAGTTCATTCGTAAAGAAAGAAGGGTCATGATGTATTGCTGGAAAGGGGAAATGGAATTTTTACTTAAAAAGCCTGAAATAACATTGAATGTTGACATAAGAATAGCATATGTTGGTATGCCAGTGAATACTTTGACTTTATCATCATCTCCTTCAAAATTGCTAATCTCATTGTAAAAAACTTTTTTCAACTTGCCCTTCAGTACAAAATTTTCTGTCCTGAGAGCTTGGCACTCTGCCTTCAAGGAAGCGATGTGTTCCTTACACTGGAGATTACAACATTCAGTAACTTGTCTTCGTGACTGGTTTTCACTTAGATTTTCCTGGTCAGAAGAAGAAGGTAAGGGACTGGCCTGCTGGGGAATTTCTTCCTCATCTTCACTTTCACTGACATCCATGTCAGCAAAGCCATTTGACAGGTCCGGAAATCCTTGTGCTGCTTCTGTCCTCCTTGCTTGTGAAAGTCGTTTTCTCATTGTTAATTGTCTTCTCTCAAAGTTTTTCACTCTCCTCTTCATGCGCATCTTTTCTGCCTCTGATGTGTGATGAAAAATTGAGGGGATGAAGTTGGGTGACCTGGGATGCTTACTTCTCTCACCTGAAATTGTATGAATATGATTTAGAAATGTTGTCATATTTGTGAATCAGTATATGTTTTAGCTTTATCTATCCATTTATATGATGGTGTATAGATAGGTGATTATACAATGAGATTCAAAGCCTAGCCTCAAATTGGACTCAAATGGTAATCCTTTTGTATATCTACATGTAAGTGGCTTATTTAGACCAATACTAGTATGTGTATGATCACAGTGTATGGGCAACAATTGAAACACAAAGCAAATTTTCTAAAAACATTGTTTTCTAAAGAATACTTCATATTTCAGTAACATTATCATAGTGGCCAAATGTTTTCATTGCTACATACCTCCAACAAAGTGATCACTGCACACTCGCCAATGATCTCCTTTGGCATCCCACCGCTTATGAGGCTCCTTTACGCTGTGGGGTCTCTTTAGCGCAGAAATCCATTTGTCACGGGTTTCTTTGTCGGCTGGAAGCTTGTAAAAATGCCTCCCCTTAACCTCCCCATGCCTGGTGTGACATTTGTAGGCACAGCAGCTACTTACCATGGTTGAAAATGGTCAATTTTATGTAAATCTTATGGGGTTTATGTTGTTTGCTCTTCTTCTTCTTGGGAATTTGATGGGAGTGCAGGTTGCAGATGAGTAAGGGGATCAGATCCTGTTGAGTTGACCTGTCCTTTGGAGGAAGGTCCTGGTGTGGTCGAGTACTTTGAAGGCCAGGCCAGGGTCTAAGAGGTCAGTTATTGATGGTCTGTGGAGGTGAAGAGACAATAGTGAGTGGAGGAGTACCATGCGGTGGGAGTGGTGGCAAGGACAGTGTAGTAGGTGGTGTTCTGAGGTGTCTGGTTGTGTAGTGCACCAAGGGCAGTGGGGATTATCAATCATGCCCAGCTCGTGTAAGTGTGAGTTTAGGCAGCTGTGTCCAATTCGGAGTCTGGTGACGGCAGTGTCAAGGGCACGGCTGGAGGAGTAGGTCCACCAGTGATGTCGTGTGTCTTATCTAATGCGTCCAAGTGAGGTGTACTGTAGGGCATTAGTCAGGTCTGTGTCCCAGTGTAGTTTACAGGCTGTGTGGAGGTTGGTCAGACAGTCAGTCTGGTCAGTGGGGAAAGGGTGGGAGTGTGCCTCCGCTGCCGCTCTGTCGGCCACCGTGTTGCCCATGACGCCGACGTGTGATGGGACCCACTGAAGGTGGATGGAAAAACCAGAAGAGGACAGTTGGAGAAGAAAGTGGTGAATGGTGAAGCAGAGGGAGTGGTGTGTTTTAGGGCGGTGATGCCGGATGAGTTGGAGGGCTGTGAGGGAGTCTAAGAAGAGGCTGATTGAGCAAGGGGGAGTGAGTGTGATGGCAAACCTGAGGCGCTCTTTGATGGCAAAGAGTTCTGCCGTCAGAATGGAGACAGAGGCCAGCAGCCTCCAGGCGATGGCAGTGAAATGTACTGGAATATACATTGTAGCCCCGACGGAGGGAGGTGCTGGGAGGCGGGAGCCGTTGGTGTATATGTGGAGGAAGGTGTGGTATCGGGTGTGCAGGAGGGTGTTGAATATAATCCTGTCCTGCACTAGACAGTGTGCCTTTGACCATTGTGTGTGTGTGTGTGTGTGAAGTGTCAAAGATATCAAGGAAGAGAGAGGAAACCAAGGGCCCAAAGGAGAAGTCTTCTCGAGAGTGAGAAAAGAGGGGGATGGTGTCACCCGGAGGGAGGCAAAGAAGGAGAGGGCTCTCTCTACAAAAGGCATGTGGGCTTAATATGATAGGGGGTCAAGAAGTGGTGTCCTATTCTGTTGGAGGAGGAGGGAGTGGAGGGCGTGGCAGCTGGGGGAGGATGCAAGTTTGGTGTAGGTGCGGACAAGGAGGGTGGAGTGTCTGTGTGACAGTGAGGATAGGGAGGATTCTGCCTGAAGGGCTGTGACTGGGGAGGACTTGAAAGCTCCCAAGGCTATACAAATGGCTGTGTTTTAAATTACATCCAATTTATAGAGAAGTGAAGGTGAGGCCGCCCCATAAACCTCACATCTGTAGTCTAAGCGACTCCGGATATAGGCACAATATAAGCAAAGGAGGGTATGCCTGTCCGCACCCCACTTGACCCCTGCAAGGGACTTCATAAAATTTAATCTTTTGAGGCATGAGGTCACCAGGTAGTGTATGTGACAGCCCTAGGTTAGACGGGGGCCGTCCACTACTAAGCCAAGAAACTTAGGTTGGGTTTTGAAGGGATTGGGTGAACCTTTGATGGTGACCACAGATAAGTTGGATATTCGCCTTCTGGTGAAGCACAGAAGGCTAGACTTCTGGGCACTCACCGTTAGGCCCCAACATGATGTCAAGCGTTCATGGCATCAAACCCACGTTGAAGGTTAAGTTGAGCCTCCTGGATAGTGGAAGCAGAGCAAAAGAGGGAAATGCCATCAGCATACAGAAGTGCATGTGTGCATGGAGAAGAGGGAAAGTCTGAAAGTAAGGCATTGAAAAGTAGAGGACTAAGAGGAGAACCCTGTGGGACACCTCTGGTGACCGGGTAAGACCTAGAATAGGAGTTACCTATCACCAGAGAGAAGGACCTGGAAGACAGGAAGGACTGAACTCAATTGAGGGGGGAACCATTAAGTCCTGGGCGGGAAAGTTTTTCAATAATGGCATTTTGTGAAGAGGAGTCAAAAGCTCCTTTGAGATCAAGAAAAGCTACCAGAGTGTAATGCTTGTGGTTAAATTCTTCCTGAATGTGGTGCTCTAGCTGGAGCAGGGCATCCAGGGTGCCCCGGTGAGGACGGAAGCCAAACATGTTAGGGGGAAGGTGTTTGTGTTCCAACCACCAAGTTAGTCTGTCATGCACTATATGTTCTAATACAGTAGAACCTCGCAATACAAGTTTAATTCGTTCCATGACAGAGCTCATATTGCAATATACTCGTTTTACAAATGAATTTTTAGCATTGAAATTAATTGAAATATAATTAATCTGTTCCAACCCCCAAAAAACTGCCAAAAATCTTTTTAATGGGTTTTTAAAACAAAAAAAGTGCACATCGTCGATATGCTTTGGTCTTATTGGCTTGCTAAGTCCATTACATGCACTTCTCTCTCATGGTTTTCAATTATTTCCTTCTTCAACTCTATCGCAATTATCTTTTTCTTCTTATTAGCACTATGCTTTGCACTAACTTTCTTTGGATTCATGGCTAACACAATTAATTAGGGCAAAATAATGCCAAAAAAATCCACGAGAAAAATCACTTAAATAAAATGATCGCGATGTTGCCTCAACGAGATGAACACGGAAGTATCTGGGTGCAGCCCTTCATCTTTACCATGCTCTGCCCACAATCAGCTGATGTACATAGGCTCCGCCTCCCTCCTCCCTCTCGGCGTCAGTCACCATGGAGTCTAATAAGTGTGTGTAGCATCTTCTCCCGAAGTTAATACTTACATGTCAGATAGAATTAAGGTTGCAGAATATATATCATATATCAACTTCCGGAAACTATTTAAAACATTTTCTTGAATTTTTCTATACCAACCGCCTAAGTAGGTAAGACTGCAGTATCTGATTACAGCCCAGCAGGGTTAAGTTAGGTTGGGGTTAGGTTATGTTATGTTTCTTGAAATGAAAAAGCATCATACTTTGCCCAGAAATAAATAGTCTGCCTCAATCAAGTGATTGTGGGCGGAGCATGTTAAAGATGAAGAGCTGCATCCAGACACTTCCGATAAACGTGTGAGCTGTTACTGTTGGGGGAGCGCGTGCGAGCGCAGCGGCTATTAGGAATCTTGCTTGGACAGCGGATTTCCACTCATATTTCAAGACAAAAATACTCACAAGTCACATCTCGTTAAGCAATTTACTCGTACAATGGGGCACTCGTACTGCAAAGTTCTACTGTACCTTACTTAGATTAGAGAGGAGACTGGTGGGCCTGTAAGAAGAAACCTTCGACAGGTCCTTGTCAGGTTTGGGAATAGGGATTGTGATGGTATGACACCACACAGAAGGGAACGTGCCGGACACCCAGCTGGCATTGAACACATTCAGGAGGACTAGAGGATCTGGGAAGCGGCGAAGAAACTCATTCAGGACATTGTCTGGCCCCGTTGCCTTCCCAACAGACAGTGCTTGTAAAGCTGATGAAAGCTCCTGGGGTGTTATAGCCGTGCTAATTGTGTGGCCGTGTGAAGAAGGAGGTAACACAGGGGGAGGTATAGGGTCAGGGAAGCCGAGGACAGTGTGTATGTTGGAGGCAAGGCACTCGGCTTTTTGGACATCATTGACAAAGAGGACGCCGTTACTAGTTAACTGGAAGGTGAGAGGGAGCTGAGGGTGGACCATCTTCCTGAAGAAGGACCAAGCCTAGAAGACTGAGGAAGGAAAGGACAGGGAGGCACAAAAGGAGGCCCACACAGAACGTTTTTCATCAAGAATAACACGCTTGCACTGGGCCTCTAAAAATCTGAAGCGACTGCGAAGGGGAGGGATGGGATTTTTACGCCACATGCTAAAGGCATGTCGTTTGGCCTGAAGGGGTGCCGCACACCTTCGGGACCCCCAGGGGACCCGGAAGGAGCGGGAGGGACGGGAAGTGACGAGGTCGAAGTGATGGGATCCTACATCCACCAAGGTGTCCATAAGGTATTGAATTTTACTATGTAAAGGGAGGATAGTGGGAGGAGTTATTGAATTAATCTCTTTTTGAAAAGAGCCCCAGTTTCCCTTATTAGAGGACCAACGAGGTCTGCGTGATGAAGGGGGAGGGGTGTTGGTATTGAAGGGAAGGAGATTACAACAGGAAGATGGTCACTCCCCATGTAAGGGCCAGTTGTTATAGTGGTGAGGTCATTCCCCAGGAATGTCTAAAGTAAAGGGGTTCCCTGAAACTGGATCAGTCCTGGTAGGGAGGCCAGGTGGAGTAAGGAGAGAGAAAGTTGCACTGTTTGCCAGGAAGGTCGAGAGGGACAGACCCGAACAGTTTCTTCGGCTTCTGGGGAGGGCTGGTTCCAAGAAGTCATGATGGGTGTTAAAATCACCCATTATTAAAGTTTGGGAGGAAAGCTGTGAAAACAAATGCTGGAACTCCTGAAGGGAGATATCTAAGCATGGGTTGTAAATTAAGAGGATCTGAAGAGGCCCCGAGTTAAAAGTAATAGTCACCCCCAGGTACTTTAGTCTGCCCCCGGGGAAAGAAGTGATAGTGAGAAGGCTAGAAGAGAGGGATTGGTGGACAAGCAGTAGCAGGCCACCTCCTGCTCCGCCTGCCCCCCTGTCCACTCTGTAAGAAGAATAGTTGGGGAAGGAAGGGGAGAATGCATCAGTGAGCCATGTCTCACTAGAGGTGAATATGAAGACAGCATGGTTTTAAAGACTGGAAGTTTCCAGTACAGGGACTGGGTGTTCCAGAGTATGAAATGAGAGAGGAGAATAGAATTCACGGTGTGAGTGATGTGAAAAATGTGAGTAGTCCTGGCAAGCACTGGAGGAGGCTTTCTTGAAGGCTAGAACCTGTTAGGAAAAGGTTAATGAATTTAAGTGCAAGCGATGCTAATCCCATGATAAAGGATAAGGAAAAACCCAAAGCATGCTGGATCTGTGAAGGTGCCGGAGGAGGCTCAAGGCATGCACTGCCCAGTGAGGGCAAGGGCTGCTGGGCTGCTGGCTGTGTGGCATGGGGCTGAGGCCCAGGCTGGGGAGGTGTGGGTTGAGGTGGGGGAGGAATGGGTTGAGGTTAGAGAGGAACAGGTTGAGGTGGAGGAGGAGCGGGTTGGGGTAGAGGGCGAGGTGGTAGGGGTGTGGGAGAAGGAGTACCTCCTGCAAATGGGTATCCCTCCTAGGAGAGGTAGGGCAAGGGGAGGTTTTTGACCAACGCCTTGGAGAATGACAGCCCCTCTGGGATTTAGGTGTTAAAGGTGCACAGGAGTTAATGGGTGGGTGATGAGAGGTGGAGCAGTCCTGGGCAGCCAAAGAAATTACTGTTATCTTAGGGCTGAGTGGTTTGGGAGGAGCAGGTTGTAGAGCAGGTGCAGGTGGGGGTGCCCAAGGAGGTGTAGTATTCTCCTCTGCTGAGGGAATTGGTCTGAAGGACCCAGGGCGGATGCCCCTCAGGTTGCATTTAACCTCAGTAATTGTGTGATCAGGTTCGTGTTGGAGCTGCTGTATCTGCATATCATTGCATATAGGTGGGACGGTGGTTGCCACCACAGAAAAAACATGACTTGGGATGGGAACAAACCTTGGCGTCATGGTAACCACTGCATCTCCCACAGCGGTTTTTGCCATTGCAAGAGACGTTGCCGTGGCCAAACAGAAGGCAGCGGGTGCACCTGAGGACAGGGAGGGTGTGGGATCTAACACGGTACACCGCTGAGTTTAGGGCAATCCTATCAGGGAGGAGCCCCCTAAACTTAATACGAATGGCCATTTTGGCCATCGTCTGCCCTTCCCTCACAAAAGCTGGGAGTCTGAAAAAGTCAATAACCTGAGTTGGGGCATCGTCAAGCACAGTTAGGTTAGTTAGTATGTCCTGTGTCGACATCATCTGATACAACCCAGCATTTAACAGACCACTGCCCCAGCGTGGTGACCGACTCCGGGGGTTGAGTGAGGTTGTCGAGGTTTGCCACCTCAAATTTAATGCCCCTGCCGCCACCTGTGATGGTCAGGGTCTTCTCTATGTAATTTTTGTCAAATATGGAGGAGTAGATTGCCCTGGCCACTTTACCAGAGTGAATAAAGCACCTGCTTCCCTCAGTAGAGCGGAAGATGATGAATTTTGAGTTATGGGGTTAAAGGGGTTGAGGTTGGAGGGGGGGCACAGCTCTAGCGTTAAGGCCCATACACACTATGGCTTGTGCGCCGCCCTCTGACTGTGCTCACGAGCCCCGTGACCATATATGGAGCGATTAGCGGGTCATCCCACACTTGACCTGAGAGTCTGGCAGTGGGCATTTCATATGAGTGAGTCCCGCGCAAAGCCCGCCAGTTGCTTCCTATTCAAAAACAGGAGGAGGACTCTACTCTCTAATACACTAACAAAACAACTCATGAGTACAATAAATTGTGTAATAACACCAGAAATGATTATGAAGAAACTCCATGCATTGAGAGGTCAATATCACCGAGAGGTGAAGGAGATGAAGACGTTGCAGAAGTCAGGAGCAGGTACAGACGACCTGTATCTACCCAGACTATGGTGCTACCACGTCTTAGCTTTCCTTGGTGATGGAGATACACCTCGAGACTCCACTTCAAATCTAAATGAACTACTATTAGCGGCTGCAACGCACGAGGCTCTATTGTTTAGTGTGCCCACAAACCCCTCATTGAGGTTAGTCAGAGGGCGGCGTACAAGCCATTGTGTGTACTAGGCTTAAATCACGTGGACATTTAAATTTCACTAAAAAAACTTTTCTCTGTGGTAATTTACGGTATTCTCGATGCGATGAGCGAAGAAATGATTTTCGTCACTTTTCAAAAATATTTGTCAAAAATCACACCTAGAGTTCCTGCAGTGATGTCACGAATTTGAGCCAGGATGTAAATAGCCGCCATCTTGGTGGGCAAGCCGCCCACAGTCGCTGTCATAGTGAATAGTTGTTTGCATTACAGTCGTGTATATAGACACTGCCATAGTGAAGTTATTTGCATTACGGCCATGTATACAGACACTGTTATAGTGAATAGTTATTTGCATTACAGTCGTGTATAGAGCTAAGATATCCCAAAGATATTCAAATGTTCCCGACTCCCTGCCACATATTCACCAATTGCAAGCGAGTACCGTAGGATACTCGCTTCTCGCTTGCAATTGGTGAATATGAGGCCAGAAGGCAGGAACATTTGAATATCTTTGGAAACCGAAGGAACTAGGAATACGGCCCATTGTCATAGTGAATAGTAATTTGCATTACAGTTGTGTATATAAACACTGTCATAGTGAATAGTTATTTGCATTACGGTCATGTATATAGACACTGTCATATAGAATAGTTATTTGCATTACAGTCGTGTATATAGACACTGCCATAGTGAATAGTTATTTGCATAACAGTCGTGTATATAGACACTGCCATAGTGAATAGTTATTTGCATTACAGTCGTGTATATAGACACTGTCATAGTGAATAGTTATTTGCATTACTGTCGTGTATATAGACACTATCATATAGAATAATTATTTGCATTACAGTCGTGTATATAGACACTGCTATAGTGAATAGTTATTTGCATTATGGTCATGTATATAGGCACTGTTATAGTGAATAGTTATTTGCATTACAGTCGTGTATATAGACACTGCCATAGTGAATAGTTATTTGTATTACAGTCGTGTATATAGACACTGCCATAGTGAATAGTTATTTGCATTACGGTCGTGTATATAGACACTATCATAGTGAAGTTATTTGCATTACAGTCGTGTATATAGACATTGTCATAGTGAAGTTATTTGCATTACAGTCGTGTATAAAGCTCCTGCAGTGACGTCACGACCTTGAGCCAGGATGTAAATAGCCGCCATCTTGGTGGGCAAGCCGACCACAGTTGCTGTCATAGTGAATAGTTATTTGCATTACAGTCGTGTATATAGACACTGTCATAGTGAATAGTTATTTGCATTACAGTCGTGTATATAGACACTGCCATAGTGAATAGTTATTTGCATTACAGTCGTGTATATAGACACTGCCATAGTGAATAGTTATTTGCATTATGGTCGTGTATATAGACACTGTCATATATACCTATACCTAACCTAACAGTATTAAGTTGTTAAAATACTTTACAAATTAAGTTAGTTCTAAATGATCAATATTAATTTGAACAAATACTGTATTAAATGACTAATGTACTGTGAAACACTCCCTAAGAAAAAGTTTGGCCCCTTGGATTACTACAGTACCGTACCTTTGGATACTAT
>JAPQNM010000017.1:1974178-1996678 GCA_029783475.1 Metacarcinus magister | reverse complement strand
CAAACCTAACTATAAACCTAACGTAACCTAAAAAAAATCATATTTGTTTCTGTAATTCAGTGGTATAATATTTAAGGTGATCTGAACAAGTTTCTGAGATTGAATTTGCAGTGCATTATATAGGTAAGGCGATATAGCGAGTGGTTAACGAGCCGAATATTAACCTCTCTCTCTCTCTCTCTCTCTCTCTCTCTCTCTATATATATATATATATATATATATATATATATATATATATATATACACACACACACATATATATATATATATATATATATATATATATATATATATATATATATATATACTTATATATCAATTTATTTATATACGAGTATATTGATTATACTCGTATTAAAGGGACCCTATGACGTCATCAAAACATTGGCAGATTGAGAAATTTTGATGTCTGGTCTTTCGCTAACTAAACATAACTTTAAAGTCGAACAACAACGTGAATAACAGTGATGTTTTGATTCATAAAGTGCTAGGTATATGGCGCCTACTTGCTTTGCATGTGTGTGTATTTGACCCTCGTAGAGGAATAATGGTAAGTGTTGCAAGCCCTGCAGGTTTTTTTCAAATAGACGGTAGAGGGAAGACAACAGGAGACATGAGAAATGGCAATGTTAAGAAGGGGAATAGTGGCTTGAAAGTTTACTATACAAACTGCAGGAGTATTGTAAACGAGATAGACCTCCTTAGAGGATTGACTAGTGTAGAAAACTTTGTGTGAAGGTTACAGGCGCGGATCACCATTATTTACCTCGCAAAACGTTTTTGAAGTTATGTTAGGTTGGTTAGCTTATGTTAAGTTATGGTAAGGTTAAAGTTGTTAGGTTACTGTTGTTATGGTTAGGTTAGGTTTGGTTCAGCTAGGTTCGGTTATATAAGATTTTTACATTTTATTACCCAAATCCAGAAAAAAATCTAAGGTTGAGAACCCTTACTTTTCGAGGTATTATTTTATATCTTCACCATATTGGTCTAGAGAATTCAGGGTTATATTTTTGCATTAGGTATTTCTGGATATTAAGTCCGCCTCCCCGATTCCCCACCAACCCCCCCTATCCCTTCAAACAAGCTTGGGGAGTCGGGGTTTTTTTTGGGGGATGAAAAATAGGCGAAATATGGGCCTTCAAAAATCTAAGAAAATTTCCCTGAAAATTTTGAATTTCCCTTACCTAACCTAACCGAGTATAACCTAACCTAATCTAGCCGGGAGGGCTTTGCACCCCCCCCCCGGACGCCCCCGCTAGGACATTAACCTAATCTAGCCGGGGGGCTACGTTTACGGCACGATTACCGAGTCTTCTACATGATATGTGAGTTTCGTGTTTGTACGTGACATGTACCAAATATCCAGAATTTCCTTCAATGTTTTCTGTGAGACCTCTTCGAAAAATAAAGTTTAGTTTTGTTTTAACAAGGTTCTGTTATTTGTCACTGTAGGTTAAGGTTTGGTTGATATAGGTTATGTTATGTTAGGTTAATATAGAAGCTATCAAATGTTCTCTATAACCAAAAGTAGGGAGTTGGATTATGTGCAGTCCCGAGGCGCAGACGTAAACAAACGCCATTATGGTGAAGATGTAAAATTTTACCCTTTTGGGTAATAAAATTTTAAAATCTTATATAACTGAACCGAACCTAACCTAACTTAACCTAACCATAACATAACCATAACCTAACCTATCAATCTTAACCTAACCAACCTAACATACCATAACCTAACATAACTTCAAAGATGTTTTGCGAGGTAAATAATGGTGCCCCGCACCTGAAACCTTCACAGATATGTTGAGTACACTATGTATAGTATGTAGGGAAGGAGAGAAAAAAGAAAGGGCAGAAGGCTTATTCTGCACTTTTACCGAAAACTTAGATATTATTGCTTTAACAGAAACATGGTTGGATATAACAGGGAACATATATGGTCCAGAAGTAGAAATAGAGGGGTGCAAGTTTTGGTAAAGATTCGTAAGACGACCCAGTCAATATCCCCTTACCTTTATAATGCATTGTAAATTCAACCTCAGATACTTGTTCAGATCACCTCAAAAAGTTATGCCGCTGAATTACAGAAAATAATATGAATTTCTTTTAAGGTTACGTTAGGTTTATAGTTAGGTTTAGTTGTTTTGTTGGGTTAGTTTTAGTTAGGATTATTCAACTGCAGCTCTGGGAAGGTTATGCTAACAAAGCAATTTTTATTCGGTAAATTTTTACATCTTCACCAGAATGGCGTGTGCTACGTAAAAGAAATGGCGTCTGAATCTCATACAACCCTCTACTTTTAGTCATAGAAAACATTTGATAGCTTCTAAATTAACATAACATAACATAACAACCTAACTTAACCTAACCAAACATAACCTTAAAATTTCTGTAATTCAGCATCATAACTGTGAGGTGATCTGAACAAGTATTTGAGGTTGAATTTGCAGTGCATTATAAAGGTAAGGAGATATCGACTGGGTCGTTTTACGAATCTTTATCCAAGTTTTTTCACAAGAATAGGAAAGGAAGGAAAGGAGGGGGGGCTGCACATTATGTTAGGGATACATTGCAATGTTGTGTAAATAATGTGATTAAAACAGATGACCATGTGGAATCCATATGGGTTGAAGTTAGGGAAGCAGCAAGAAAAACTATTTTGGGTGTAGTGTATAGGCCTCCAAACTTGAGTAAAGGGGATTATATTCCTATATGACAGGAGATGAATAGGGCGTGTAAGTATGAACAGTTATGTGTAATAGGTGATTTTAATTTAAGGAACATTGACTGGGACCTAAATGTGGGTGATAATGATGGTGAGGATTTTTTAATTCAGGATAACTTTTAAAATCAGGTAATCAGGGAACCCACTAGAGGTGATAGTATTCTAGATTTGATACTAACTAGCCGGGATGATTTAGTTAAGGAAGCAGGTGTTGGGGGGCAGTTAGGTAACAGCGATCATTGTGAAATTAGGTTTATCCTAAAAAGGGAAAAAGACGTTAAGAGTGTCAATAAGCATAGGGTACCTGACTTTAGAAAGGCGAATTATGAGGGATTAAAAAGACACCTGGAGGGGATTAGCTGGAGTCCATTAGAAGGGGAAGGTGATGTGAGATGAGGTTCAGAGGGGGAGGAAGCAGGTGAAGGGAGGTCAGATCAGGTTTTTACAGGAGGGGGAATCAGTGAGGTCAAGGCTGAGGAGGCATATACATTTTTCCTTAATAATTTTATTGCAGGTCAGAAACAAAATATTCCTTATAGGGCGATAAGATCACGTTAGAACGATTCAAAATAGATGACTAGCAAATTAAAGTATACAATAGGACTAAAAAGAAACGTATATAAAAGGATTAAGGCAGGACAGGAGAACTATAGGTAACAGTATATCGAATTAGCTAGGACAATCAAGAAGCTAACATGAACAGCAAAGAAAAAACACGAGATTAAGGTAGCTAGCCAGGTTAAAACTGACCCTAAGGGATTTTTTCAAGTATATAGGACAAAAAGCACGGAGTTGGTTGGTCCATTGAAAATAGGTCAAGAGGAGATGGTAAGTTCGGGGGAGGATATGTGTAAGGTTCTTAATGATTACTTCTTAAGTGTTTTTACTAAGGAAGACAAAAACATAGTTCCGGTTTGTGAGCAAATATTTAGAGGAGAGGAAAGTGAAAAGCTAAAATATGTTGAATTAACTAGGGAATTAGTGGTAAGGGAAATAGATTAAATGAAGAAGTTTAAATCACCAGGTCCAGATGAGGTTTATCTCAGTGTAATTAAAGAATGTAAAAAGATGGTTAACCAGCCGTTATTTAATATTTTCAGGAAATCAGTGGATTTAGGGGAGGTTCCTTCAATGTGGAGGCAAGCGAACGTAGTTCCTATATTTAAGAAGGGAAATAGAGCATTAATGTCTTATTACCGATCCATCAGTCTGACTTCAATTGTAGGTCTATTATTGCAAATAACATTAGAGAGCATTTAGAAAAGTTTAGTTTAATAAATAATTCACAACATGGGTTCACCAAGGGTAGGTCATGTCTCACTAACTTATTAACTTTTTATAGGAATGTTTATGAGGCAGTAGATAATGATGAGAATTACGATATTATATACCTTGACTTTGGTAAAGCATTTGATAAGGTTCCACATGATAAGACTACTAGGTAAGGTTAGAGCGCATGGGATTGATGGGAAAGTTCTCTGCTGGATTAGGTCATGATTAAGCAATAGGCAACAAAGAGTTTGCAATTAATGGTTCTAAGTCTAAGTGGGGGCGGGTAACAAGTGGAGTTCCACAGGGATCTGTTTTAGGGCCATTATTATTTATAATATACATTAACGACTTAGACAATGGGATTAGTAGTGATATTAGTAAATTTGCTGATGATTCTAAGATAGGTAGGATTATTAGATCAGAGTCTAATGTAAAAGACTTGCAGGGGGACTTAGATAGGTTAAACAAGTGGATGGTCAGGTGGCAGATGGATTTCAATATTGACAAGTTTAAAGTAATGAATATTGGTAGAGAAAATCCTCACAACAGGGTAATGCTGAAAAGGTCAGAATGTGAAAGAGATTTGGGTGTACAGGTTAGCTCAGACTTCCGTCCCAGAAAACAGTGTATTGAGGCTAGAAATCGGGCTAATATGTTATTAGGATTCATTGCTAGGAGTATTAGAAGTAGAAGTACTGAGGTTATTTTGAAATTGTATTTAGCGTTAGTCAGACCTCACCTCGGTACTATGCAGTACAGTTCTGGTCCCCGTATTATAGAATGGATATAATTTTGTTAGAGTCAGTGCAGAGAAGGATGACCAAAATGATAGAAGGGATTCGTAATTTTAGTTATGAAAGGAGACAAAATTTTTAAAAATTACACTCACTTGAGAGGCATAGAGTAAGGAGAGATCTGATTGAAGTATTTAAGTGGGTGAAGGGTTTTAATAAGGGGATGTAGGAAAAGTTCTTATGATCAGTAGTCAAGATAGAACAAAAAATAACGGATTCAAACTAGAAAAATGTAGATTTAGTAAAGAAATAGGCAGGAATTGGTTTACAAATAGGGTGGTAGATGATTGGAACAAACTCAGTCAGCAGGTAATTAGTGCACAGACAATAGGGAGTTTTAAAAGAAGATTAGACGGCTTTATGGATTGGGATGAGAGGTGAGTGTAGGTAATAAGGGAGTATTGGTGTAACAGGAACTACCTAGTGCAGGCCTTCAGGCCTTTTGTTGCTTCCTTATAATCTTATGTTCTTTTGTTCTTATGTTAGGTGCACAGGAGCTGCCTCGTGTAGGTCAACTAGTCTTTTGCAGCCTCCTTATTTTTTTTATGTTCTTAAGTAAGATTTTCCATAATATGTTATAAAGAAAACACTATTGTAAAGTTTTGTAAGATGACCCATTTGATATCTCCTTACCTTTTATAATACACTGCAAATTCAACCTTGAATAATTGTTCAGATCACCTCAAACAGGTTTGCCGCTGAATTACAGCAAAAATTAAGATTTTTTTTTTTTTTCTTAGGTTATGTTAGGTTTGGTTAGGTTTCGTTACGTTTAGTTAGGTTTGGTTGGGTTAGTTTTGGTTAGGCTTATTTAACTGCAGCTCTGGGAAAGTTATGCTAACAAAGCAATTTTTTCGGTAAATTTTTACATTTTCACCAGAATGGTATGTGGCTACGAAAGAAAATGGCGTCTGCACCTACTTTTCGTCATAGAAAACATTTGATAGCTTCTTAATTAACATAACATAAAGGCACAGCTTACAGGTGTGGGAGCTGGATCTGTAAGTGCTCGCTTATAGATACAGGTAATGAAAAGCTTATATAACCGAACCTTACCGAAACAAACCGTACCTAACCAAACATAACATAACATAACCTAATCTAACCATAACCTAACGAATGTTGTATCCTCATAATGCTTGCTTATAGATACAGCACGTGCCTAACTTTTGGGTAAAAAGCTTATATAACCGAACCTAACCGAACCAAACCCTTTTTTTTCTATATCAATTAACCGTAGGTACCAGTAGGCTTATGGAGGCACAGATGGACTTGCCTCGCCTGTTATTTGGCGTAGGTTTTCAGATTTTTTTATAGTGACGCCTCAAATGTTTACGTTCTCTCTTGAATATGTTGAGAACGTGCGAGGCTAACTGCTACTACAGCCTCAGATGCATATAACATTGTAAGTCCCATCTGAGGACAGTATGGCAGCAATTTGGGTAGTCTTTGGCCACTCGGCGGTGATATCAAAGAATGAAAAGTGGTCAGCGAATAACAAGGATTCGAACCCGGGACCCTAGGCTCGCTTACCTGAGCACTAGACCAGCCTCCCCTAACCAAACATAACATAACATAATGAACCTAACATAACTTGAAAGATGCTTTACCAGGTAAATAATAAGGCACAGGCTGTACGAATAGCGAATGACAATGCGGTATGACTGCCGTATCTCCAAGCACTTCGTAACATAAATTAACCATACCTTAACTTATATTGACAAATAACAGGACCTTGTTCAAACCAAACTAAACATTACTTTTCGAAGAGATGGAAAAAAATTCTTATTTTTTTCTGTAATTTAGCGGCATAACTGTTTGAGGTGATGTGAACAAGTTTTTGAGGTTGAATTTGCAGTGCATTATAAATGTAAGGAGATATCAAATTGGTCGTCTTATGAATCTTTACCCACACAATAATAAGGAATCCATTAAGTTAAGTTAAGCTATCCTGTAAGTTATGGCACCTTAATTTATGCATGAGTGTTTGGAGAAAATGTTTTGCTAATGGGTTTGTGTCAGTTTTGTTATGATAGATGGAGTGTTTTTAAATCTCTCAGGAAGAAGCGGTGAGTCCTGAAATTAGAAGAAGACCAATACCAGTGCTAGTGCAAGATGCAGACCAAGAAGAGGAGAGCGAGGAAGAGATTCAAATGGTTAGCATAATACAACATGTCTTGTATACTTTTTTTTAAAGTTGCCTTAGTGAGTCTATAGCTGATTATGTTGAAGTTTTGAGAAATGTTGTTGTTGCTGTTGTTTGAATATATTATACAACAAACAATGTTAACTCAGTGATGGAGAGATTGGTAAGAATGTATTAGATGACATGTTTTTTAGTAAATGGTTTAGTTATGTAGAATGAATGAGTAAGAGGATGTGAACATCCTTTTAATCTACATCAGAATTACAATTGCCCAAGATTCTAACTGTATCTGATTCTTAGCTCCTTTGGGGAAAGTCTCCTAGAGGGACATATGTATATACATACAGTTTGTAATGGTGGTTATTATTGTGCTGTTATTATGTCACAATATATATAACTTTATCACCTTTGGCAGCATTTAAGTGAGCAATACATAGCTGTGGTGTGAGATTAACTATCTCTGTGAGGGATGGTGATCAAGATAAGAGCATCTCTCTCTCCACCCACTCACTCCCTGTCTACTTTATTTCCTCATCCTCCTTCTGTCATTTATTTTGATCACTATTACTTCCACCACTTCTTGGATTACTCTCACAAGTTGTTGATACCATAACACAAGGATGTATCACTTGTTTATAGTTTTAATTATTTAATGATCCACAGCTCTCGTCTGGCCCTCCTCCTGTGCCACCGGACAACTCACTCACCCAGCGCCACCTCATGCCACCCATCTCCTACCAGCACCCACAGGCCAGGATGTCCCACAACACTCCTGTAGGTGCTGGTCCTTCTGTAGAAATGAGTGCTTCTAATCCCTCTTCATTGGGTCACGCCAGAATGTCTCTCAGCCCTCCTGAAGGTGCCGGCCCTTCTGTAGAAATGAGTGTTTCTAATACTCCTCCATCGAGTCAAGCCAGAATATCTCCTACTCCTCCTGAAGGTGCTGGGCCTTCTGTAGAAGTAAATGCTTCCAATCAACCTGCCATGGGTGAACCTAATACTCAAGCAGCTACCTCAAGTAATACACCAGAAGATAAACCAAAAGGTACTGCTTCCCTTTGGTCACGTCTGTATAAGTGTTGCAGTTTTATATTTGTTGGAATCATGTAAAGCCTTGCATCATGTTTTTGTAGCTAATGTAACTCTTTCTTTTGGGTTGGAAATCAATCTTTGTTGTCGTAGCCTTGCAAAAATTCCTCTTCATATCCATGCAAAAAGTATGTAGTTATATATGCAATAATTGAGTCAGTTTTACTGTTCCTTTTATCAATACAATACACTACAGTGACAGTTGTAGTTGAAAGGTACATGTAATTATTTATTTATAGTTGTATACTATTCCTTTTATCAATGCAATACAGTGACAGTTGTAGTTATATACTGTTCCTTTTATCAATACAATACAGTAACAGTTGTAGTTTAAAGGTACACGTTGTGCTTCAGATGCAGCTGCGGCCTGTATGTGTCATGAGTGTGAGGATGGACAAGTCTGCCCTATCTGCTTTCAGCCTTGGTCCAACATGGGAGCTCACCGCCTCGCCTCCCTCAAGTGCGGACACCTGTTTGGCTTTGAGTGCATCAGTAAGTGGCTGGATGGGTTTAGCACGAAGGGAAGGTGCCCTGAGTGTAACCTAGATGCAGTTAAGAGTGACATCCGCATCATCTATTCCAAGAGCATCATAGTTCTTGACACGACAGAGAAGGAGAGGCTGGCAATGGAGTTGAAAAAGGAAAAGGTAGAGAAAGCAAAGTTAGAGGTGGAACATGCACAGACCAAGCTCAAGTATAAACTCCAAACTGAAATAGTGTTAAAACTGCAGGAGGAGCTTAGAGTGTTGAAGACATCAGCTCATAAAGCTGAACATTCAGGGATGTCATGTTCCAGCAGTCTTGATAAGACTCTGGTGTACAACATGCATCTGGACGTGTGTCAGAGTGGCAGCTGCCGGGTGATGGCCTACAATGAGTGGTTGGGGATGCTGGTGGTGTCCATGCCCAGCCAGGTGAGGATGTTCCCCGGCTACGGGATAAAGAAGATCAACCTCCAGGAAGCGAAGGTATTGGAGTATGTGCCGCTGCACCAAAACCAGATCCGGGACTTGGCGTTCAACCCGGCCAAACAGGACTTGCTGCTCTCCGTGGGATTGGACCAGGTGATCAAGGTGACGAATGTCCGTTCCAACGTGTGTGTGATAAGGTACCACGCGCCGGCCCCCTGCTGGTGCTGCTGCTGGAGCACCTACCAGCCATCTATCTTCTACGTGGGCACTAACAATGGCTACATCCAACAGTATGATAACCGCTGCACTGAAAAGGCAGTGGCCACCTTCAAGCTGCCTGGGTTTGGTCCTCTCGTCTCCATGACCTACATTAACCCGGGACCTGAGTCATCCTTAACCTGCAGAGGACTGTTGATAGCCAGGTTACAGTCCTGTTACTTCTATGAGGTTGAGACGCTAGATGAGGCTAAGAGTCACTTGCTGCCCATAACAGGAACCTTTACCTCAGTATCAAGTAAGGCTGGTGCTTGCCATGTATTAGTGTCCTGCCGACCCTCAAAGATGCACCCACACGCCCGCCACTGTGTCTATCTCCTCCAGCACGTGGACGCCGCTACAGAGGGAGGCAGCGAGGGAGGCCGAGTGGTGACGGCACAGCTAGTACACACCTTCCTTGGCGGCACCACACAGGGGGTGTTGACCCGCTCCCTGCTCACCTGCCACCCACACCAAGGCTCAGACCCACTGGTGTTTGCTGGTGATGAGTCCAACCAAAGCATCTATGTCTGGGACCTCAGCACAATGACCTGCCGGCAGAAGATACAGAACACAGGCACAGTGGTGGATCTCCTAGACGTAACAGTGGGCCAGAACTCTTACTTGGTTGCCCTCACCGAGAAGAGAGTAACACTGTTTAACTGGGCGAGCCAATAGTGAGGGAAGGAAGGAAGGATTGAGTACCTGAATAAATGTTTAGTGACCTCAGTGTGAGGTGTGATGGCTATGGCCGCGGCACATTACATTTTCTTTTTATTTATTTGAAAGGTTACTTCACCATGCTGTGTAATGTGGTGTTGCTAATGATGATTATGAATGTTGCTCTGAAAGGAACCTAAATGTACCTTACTTGCCCCATAGTATACAAACTTAACTTAATAATTTGGTAATTCTTGTTCAATTTGTCTTGGTCACTATAGTCAGACTCACCTTAGCGTGTGGGTGGCGAGCGGAAACAGTGGGGAAATACCCTTTTACAGGCCTGCCACGTGTCTTTTAATCTGCATTGTAGAAATGTTTCAATGTAAGTAAAACCATGGCAGACATGATCAGGAAATATGCATACACGTTTATTCATAGTATTATAATGTATGAAGAAACAGTAAACTTATAATGGATAAGATATATATAAACATATAAAGAAACGTGGCATACATATTTTACAGTGTTGCTAATAAAAAGCAGTACCTATTAATGAATTTCCCTTTCGTTCTGGATAATGCATCTTATCACTCAAGAAAACTTCACATATGACATATGATGTTGCCAGATACACGATTCGGGCCTCATAAATTTTTAAAATACGAAATTGATTTGAATTTGCGCGGCAAATCTCTACACGTGGCACGCTGTAACACGGGTATTCCCCACGACGGGAACACCCCAGCCACATTTTAAGGCGAGTCTGACTATAGCTTGAGTTTATGATATTCACATTCATGTTAGATTACAAGTCATACTTTAGGATCATCATCATCTTCTTTCAGGTCATGTCACTTGCAGGTCATACATCCATGAGGTCACTAGGTCAGTAGATTAGTTGCAAAATTACGTTATAATTTATTTTTCTAAGTTATAAAAAAGTAATTGTTTTAAGCAATTTATATTTTTAATGTACTTACAAGCCTTCATAGAATGCTTGCATGGTAAAAAAAATTTAGTGTTTTATGTTATATGAACTTCCATAGGATGTGTAAATATGTACTTTTTGTAAATATTTTTTTTAATGTTAACCTTTCCAAGATATCAACAAATGTATTTTTTATATTTGTTTTTAATAAAGAAGTCTCAAGGATAAGAACGCGTTGATAAAAAAAACACCTTAACTAATAAACTAAACTAACTAACTAATAAACTAAAAACCTTAATTAATAACTGGCCTATAAATGGAAGGAGGATTTAATATATAAATATTACTACTCAAGCTGACCTGTAGTGTTTGGTTAATGCATTGTAATACTTGGGAAGCACAGTTATTAGGTGTTAAATAGAGCATCTGTCTGTGTCTAGTGACTAAGTTATTATATAGCAATTAGTTGAATATTTCTTCAACCCCAAACAACAGATAAAAAGAACACGTAATCATAACCAAATGTCTTTTACTTAAACAATTAATGAAGTTAATATTGCTTTAAAGTGAAAGCCATTTTCTCTTTGAGTAACAGCTGAAATTGGGAATGAAAAGAGTAAAATAGTTGTCGTAATTTCACCTTGCCTAATAATAACGACTGTATTCATGGTTTTTCATTACATGTATCTGAACTATATAATTTTCTTCACAACTTTATTATCAAGAAATACTACAAACAGGACTTGAATATATTGCTACGAAAGTCCGTAGTCCCTCCATCCGGGACTGCTGTTGTTGGCGGGGAGGTCGTGGGGGTGACGCTGGGTCGACGCCATGGCAGATTTGACTGAGCCTTCCCCTCGACCAGAAGAGAGTTGTTTGTTTGTTTGTTTGTTTGTTTGTTTGTTTGTTTGTTTGTTTGTTTGTTTTCTTTTCTTTTCTTTTCTTTTCTTTTCTTTTCTTTTCTTTTTTAAATTAAAAGGATACTGGCTAAAGGAAAACAAAAATACGTAGGAATAAAATCCCGTTTGTCGCGAGACCCTATAAAGAAGAGAGTAGGAGAAAAGAAGCAAAGGGGTGCAGGTCCAGTTAACATTAGAGGTGTCTTGACACTCCTCTTTTGAAAGAGTTTAAATCATAGGCAGGTGGAAAAACAGACAAAGGAAGAGAGTTCCAGAGTCTACCAGTGTAAGGGATGAAAGAGTAAAGGTACTGGTTAACTCTCGCATTAGAAAGATAGACAGAATAAGGATGAGAAGAAGTAGAAAGTTTTGTGTAGCGAGGCCGCAGGAAGGGTAGAGGAATGCAGTTAGCAAGTTCAGAATAGCAGTAGGCATGAAAATAGCGGTAGAAAATAGATAAAGATGCAACATTATGTCAGTAACTTAAAGAATCAAGACACACAGTTAGAGGAGGAGAGTAGATGAAACGTAAAGCTTTAGACTCCTCCCTGCTTAAGAGAGCTGTGTGAGTTGAACCTCCCCAGACATGAGAACTATACTCCACACATGGCCGGATAAGGCCCCTGTACTACAGAGCAAGCAGCTGAGAGGGAGAGAAAAATGGACGCAGACGCCATAGGACACCTAACTTCTTGGAAGCTGATTTAGCAACTGTAGAGATATGAAATTGCCAGTTTAGATTTTTGGTAAAGGATAGACCGAGTGTGTTTAATGTGGAGGAGAGAGGAAGTTGAGTGTCATTGAAGAAGAGGGGATAGTTATCTGGAAGGTTATGTCAAGTAGATAGTTCTAGAAATTGAGTTTTTGAGGTATTGAAAAGAACCAGGTTTGCTCTGCCCCAATCAAAAACTAGTGAAAGATCAGAAGTTAGGTATCCTATAGCATCTCGCCTTGAATCACTTAATTCTTGTTGGGTTGAGCGTCTGTTGTACGACGTTGAAAAATTCAAGGTGGTGTCATCAGCATAGGAGTGGATAGGACATTGAGTCAGATTTAGGAGATCATTGATGAATAATAGAAAGAGAGTGGGTGATAGGACAGAACCCTGAGGGTGACCAGTGACCGTCCACTACAGCAGCAATAGAACGATCAGAAAGAAAACTGGACATGAAGGAACAGAGGGAAGGATAAAATCCGTAGGTGGGTAATTTAGGAGTTAAAGATGTATGCCAGACTCTATCGAAGGCTTTTGAAATGTCAAGGCCGACAGCAAAGGTTTCACCGAAGACACAAGTTTCTATTAAGAAAGATGATGCAATATATTATCAAGTGTATTCAAACATAGAGTCTTCGCGTCAAATTCCAGCTGAGTTATCAAGTGATAAAAATTTCTCTCATGTAGTATTTGAAATCAAATTCATTAGCTTAAATAGTAACACTTTTTCTACACCAAAATTAATTCTGTATAAGTTAGTAATAATTTCATATCTCAATAATGAATCATTATAATAATCAAATGTAAGAAAATTCTTAATGAGACACCCAAGAGACGCCACCCTGCCCCCGCGGGCTCTATTGTTTAACTAGTTGGCGTCCCCTCTCCCTACCCGACGCAGGTCTGTGTTGAGTGTTACGTAAACATCTCTTAATATTTGCTAAATCCTTAATCATTCAGTGTTCTCATGTATTCAATAATCTTCCCTGTGAATATGTAAAGTCATTTAAAGCCTTTTTAAGGGTGATTATTAATTAATAATAGCAATTTTTCCATCTATTATGTGGCGGCATCTCAGACCGCATGATCCCTCTTTCCTCCCTTAGATATGTTTCATTGTTCATTATATATCCCTTTCACTTTAGTATTTATGTTATATTGTTAAAGTATTATCCCTTTTAAGTGTGTTGGGAGTGTATTGTTTAACTGAGTTGGCGTCCCCTCTCCCTACCCGACGCAGGTTCCGTCCAAGTGCCTCCACAAACACACACACACAAACACACACACACACACACACACACACACACACACACACACACACACACACACATGTGGTGCCGGGGGGGGTTATCTAATCTCTTTTTCGAGAAGCCCTCCGCTCAGACACCTGTGTGGTGCCGTGGGGTTTTCGTCTCTGAATATTCTTTACTTTAAACTTCTTATCTCTTATTGACCTTGCTGCCACCACCCACGGTTTTTTTTTTTGTAAAGGGGCATGTGGGTCCTTTATGAGAATTTAGTTTACTTTAAGTGAAATTATTTTATATCTTCGAACTCCAATGAAAGAACATATATTTAACACCTTTGGTAGAGTAGGCTGAGTTCTCCACATGACACGTGAGAACGTTGGACGTTTTTCATATCCTTGTTTCAAGAGTGTTGAGCACCTCCAAATTACTTACTTTACCACTTTTGAGTCAGGGGTTATTTTAAAGAATTGACCAGTGAAATTTTGATAACAAATATATTTCATACTTTCCAATTTACTTTCTCCCACTATTATTATTCCTGATTAATAAGTGAAAGAGTCACCTGAACTGAATAACATAGTACAAACTAGGTCCGATCACTTTCCTAAGTTTATACATACCACACACGTTATATCCCCCTTATCTCAGAACCCATAACTTTTCCCCCCCTCCCCCCTTTTGAAAATATTTCCCCGGGCATGGTACTTGAAATTTGGATAATTACTAGGAGTGGTTAACCAACCGTCTCTTAGGATGTTGATCAAAGGATCTCACATCATATTTAATTGAAATTATTGAAAGCTGCCCACTATTAACATACTGTTTCTTGTCTATGTTCCCACATGGGATGGCTACAGGCCCCGAAGGCTCTTCTGTTCATTGTACTAACTGGTTACCAAGGTCACACGTGGTCACGGTTCCTGACAAAGGACAATATATTATGTTGGGCGTCATCCCCACTTTGGCTTTTACTTTTCACTGAGTTACATTGTGTGATAGTGTTCACTGTGTATTTGTGTTGTCGTGGAGACCGCTGCAAACATACACCATGGTGAGACACGTCTTGCTTCTATAGCTTATCCAGGCAGAGAGGAGAGTGGCCATGCGGCCATATTTCACTACCTTATTTCACCTATACGGGTAAATATTATTCAACTTTACTTACATATTATTGACAACCTTCCTTTCAGGGTGATAATACTGATATTATAGAAGGATTTCTCTATTAGGGAACGTAAATACCTCACCTGCAAACATACACCATGGTGAGACACGTCTTACTTCTATAGCTTATCCAGGCAGAGAGGGTGCATTTTTTTTCTCCCTCGCCCCACGCTGGGCGCCCTGCCTGGTAAGTTGTCAACTAGTGATCTTCTATCCCCCCTTTACTCTCTCTTACCTCTTTACAAAACAAATCCCTTAACTAAACACTACAAAGAGAAGCTATGGTTAATGTGAGTAAAAACATTTGGAAGGCGTATCGTGTGGGTTGCGAAGAATGTTACAACCACATAAATAGTAGCCAAAAAACTGTTGCATTCTGCACTTTGGCGGGAGTCGTGTAACGCGCCAGATTTAAAAAAAGTATAAACAAAAAAAAAAAAAAAAAAAGAAACCTGAAGGGGGCTTATTTCGTGGCATCATACACACTCACATTTGTTTCCCCATTAGATGTTTGTCTCATTAGTTAGAGTATTATTAGGAACGGTATTATATTATTTTGATCATGTGTTTTGATTAGGAACAAGTTTGAATCTGGAAAGTGAAGATTAAGTTATACAATGTTAAGATCAGGAAAAGATTGGGTTTCGAAATTATTCTGTATCAAGTAAATGAAATTTAACGTGTGGAGTGGCCAACAGTATTATTGAGGTCTCTGGTACCAAATAAACTGAACGTGTCACTCAGATTATCAAAGTGTGTAACATTATTGAGTTTGTACTCTTTTCTTTTTGTTGTTAATCTATAAAAAAATTTCTTTTGGCAAATAATAAGTATACAAAAAATCAGAAGTTATTTCATTAGTGACATATGCTCCCCCAGTGGTAACCAGAGTGACTCCTTGTGGCTAAGATTTATTACTACCAAAATTACAACAACAACGACCAATGGCCAACTTTCGAAAGGGTTCCTATTTCCCTCATAATAGGTGGTGGCAGCGTAATACCGACCCGCTTAATAACATCATACATAAACTCCAGAGCATGACCGGGAGGTGGTAATAAATGGTAATCATAACAACACAGGTTGTAACAAATAAAAATCGTAGACACGGCATGACAGCTGCACGAGAACAAGCAGAGTGAAACCAGGGTTCATCTTGTTTTGGCTGTTGAGAGTTTTTCACTGTTTTCTTTGGGTGCTTTCCCACCTACTTCTAGTGCTGATTCTAAAACGACATTTGTTTTACGTTGTCATTTAAGCTCTCTATATCTCCATTCATTTCATCTACTAGTTGTGAATATATACTCTGAATTCTAATTGCAAACTCATCCTACTTCTTTTTGACTTTTTGGATATTTGGTTTCTTCACTTTGAATAAATTCTCTCTTAATAAATAAATGATTTTTTATCTCTATAAGTCTATCGTTACTTTACATTCCACCATCCTGCAGTCACTTGACTTTGATTTATTCAATACTGCCACATTCTTTACTATGTACAGTTTGTTAAAAAGAATGAAGTCGATTTCATTCTTAGTTTCACAGTTCGGGGTTTTCCATGTCTACTTCTTGCTAGCTTTACGATAAAAAAAAATGTGTTCATTATCTTTAAATTTTCCTCTTTTTGTAAACCCTAAGTGCATGTCACATCTTCCTTTTTTAGTATCTTTTCAAAAGTTCCCTAGTGCTGTCATTCCTACACTTTTTCCCCCGACTTTTGCGTTAAAGTCACCGATTATAAAGAAAATGTGTTCATCATCTTTAAATCTTTTCTCTTTACAAACCTTACCAGCATGAGTATATATTCCAAAGTTTCCTAGTGCTGTCATTCCTTTTCCCGACCTTTGCATTGAAGTCACCGATTATGAAAGAATACTGAGTTTTGTGCAATTTCAAAGCAGCTTCTACGTCTTCATAAAAAATTTCTAACTCCTTGTCATTATAGATTGATGTTGGTGTATCAACCTGTATGATTTAAGTTTTATATCTTTTGTTTGACTTGATTATTAAGCCAGCAAATCGCTCACTTACATAATAAAACTTTCAATATTTTCTGCCAATTCTTTGTTCAGTAAGAAGCCAATTTCGTGATCTTTCTTTTCTTGTCATCTGAAGCAAAAAATGTGATCATTTTTCAGTTTTATGAATTCTTCTCAAGTTATTTGTACGTCGCTTAGGGCTATGCAGGGCCAGATTAAAGGAGGAATTACATGAGCTGTAGCCGCAGGACCCCCACAGAAAAGTGACCTTCACAGCTTAGGATTAAAAATGGTAGACATATCATTGTTATTGTTATTATTATTACTATTATTATTGTTGTTATTAGTGTAGTAGGGGCTACAAGAATACTACCTCCGTAATCCCTGCGGATCGTAAAAAGTGACAAAAAGGAACGGAACAAAAAGCCTGGGAAGCCTCTCCGTTGTATACTCTCCAACAAAACACAAAAAATGTTATTACCATTATTATTATTTTCCTTTTATTATCATGGTTATTAATATTATTACAATAAATAATAATATTATTATTATTATTATTATTATTATTATTATTATTATTATTATTATTATTGTTATTTTTATTCTTCTTATTATTATCATTATTATTTTTAATATTACTATCATATAATATAATATCATATAATACTATTATGATTATTGTTGTTATTACTGTTATTTGTATCATCATTATCATTCGTATTATCATTATATTACTAATATATATATATATATATATATATATATATATATATATTATATATATATATATATATATATATATATATATATTTTACATTAAAAGGGCTAAGGGAAAAATAAATTAAGTATAAAAAAAAAATCCCGCTTGTCGCCAGACCCTGTAAAGAGGACAGTAGGAGAAATATAGACATGTAAGGCCAATTTAGTGTAAGAGGTGTCTTGATACTCCTCTTTTGAAAGAGTTTAAAGTCATAGGCAGGTGGAAAAAACAGACAAAGGAAGAGAGTTCCAGAGTTTACCAGTGTAAGGGATGAAAGAGTGAAGATACTGGTTAACTCTTGCATTAGGTAGATGGACAGAATAGGGATGAGAAGAAGTAGAAAGTCTTGTGCAGCGAGGCCGCGGGAGGGGGTGAGGCATGCAGTTAGCAAGTTCAGAAGAGCAGTCAGCATGAAAATAGCGGTAGAAGATAGATAAAGATGCAATATTGCGACGATGACTTAAAGAGTCAAGACAGCCAGTTAGAGGAGGAGAGTTGATTAGGCGTAAAGCTTTAGACTCCACCCTGTTTAAAAGAGCTGTATGAGTTGAGCTCCCCCAGACATGAGAGCCATACTCCATACATGGGCGGATAAGGCCCCTGTACAGAGCAAGCAGCTGAGAGGGAGAGAAAAATGGACGCAGACGCCATAGGACACCTAACTTTTTGGAAGCTGGTTTAGCAAGAGTAGAGATATGAAATTGCCAGTTTAGATTTTTACAAAAGGATTGACAGAGTGTGTTTAATGTGGAGGAGAGGGGAAGTTGAGTGTCATTGAAGAAGAGGGGATAGTTATCTTTAAGGTTATGTCGAGTAGATAGTTGTAGAAATTGAGTTTTTGAGG
This sequence comes from Metacarcinus magister, assembly GCA_029783475.1. NCBI lineage: Eukaryota > Metazoa > Arthropoda > Malacostraca > Decapoda > Cancridae > Metacarcinus > Metacarcinus magister. Next base: position 1,978,285 of record JAPQNM010000017.1, on the reverse strand, counting down.
CAAAATATATACATATATATATTTTCTATATCACAAACCGTTAGCGCCAGTAGGCTTTTTATGGAGGCACAGATGGACTTACCTCTTGCCTGTTATTTGGCGTGGGTTTTAGATTTTTATAGTGACACCTCGAATGCTATATATACGTTCTCTCTTTGAATATGTTGAGAACTAGAGAGGCTAATCGCTGCTGAAGCCTCAGATATACATAAGCATTGTAAGTCCCGTCTGAGGACTGTATGGCAGCAATTTGGGTAATACCAACTCAGCAGTAATACCAAATAATGAAAATGGCCAGCGGATATTGGGGGATCGAATCCGGGACCCTAGGTTGTCATGCTCGATCGCTGAACACTGTACCACCGCCTCCCCATATATATATATATATATATATATATATATATATATATATATATATATATATATATATATATATATATACATATATATATATATATATATATATACATATATATATATATATATATATACATATATATATATATATATATATATATATATATATACTGAAATTCCGATAATCCGGAGTCTGGTGGTTCGAAAATTTTGTGCAGGAGGCAGATGGTTCGGAAATTTTGAGCCGAATTCAGCCATAATTTTGTCCTTTTATTCATCCAATAGCCCGTATTGAGAAAAATAATTAGACAAAGGTATTGCAAGTAATTAGAATAAATACACAGGGGGTTGTAACTAGGAACATTAGAGAAAGGAGTAATGAGTCGAGACTATAGTAACTAAAGCACTAACCAGCACGACAAAACCTTCCCAGGTTTTTTCACAAATCACCAAAAATCTTGACCATGTCTCAAACCATGTCAGAACGGAAATGTCGAGAATCTCCAAGTATTTCTGCAAAACGTCTCGAGAAAGAGATGGTAAAGATATGAAAATAATGACAGGAATGAATTTAGGATAATTGAAAAAACAAAATTACAATTAATTAAATATTTATAACATTTAAAATCATTCAAGTTAATTAATTTATATTAAATCTTCGATGAATTAACATCACTATCAGCTGGCCGGTTTCGGAGGTCCCGGATAAACAAACACCTAATGCCCGTACACACTATAACTTGTGCGCCGCTCTCTGACGGGGCTCAGTGAGGGGGTTTGGGGGAGAGTAGATTTCAAGACAATAGAACCTCCCGCGCTGCGCCCGCTGCTGTCACAGCACCAGTCTTGCCTCAACTGCCATAGTATATCGTCCTCATGGATACAGCTGCCGCCAAAGCAGCTCTTCAAGAGTCACTTTTGTGGTGCATTGTTGGGGCAGCTTGCACAAAGTTAAAAAAGAAGAAGAAAAGGAAGCTTTGGTGCAAGGAATGGATTTCCAGGCGGAGTGTAGGAGGAAGTTTTACACAAATTTTTTTCTGAACTGGAGAAGAATGCCACGACGATTTGGAGAACTATATCAGAATTCCAGCAACTTCATTCTACAATTTGCTCACAAAGATTGAACCACTCATAAGCAAAAATAAGACCCATTTTCGTGAAACCATCCCTCCAGGAGCTCGTCTGGAGGTACTTCGCTTTCTAGCAGCCGGGGGATCTTACACAAACCTTCAGTATTCGTCAAGAATATCAAAACAGAGCCTAGGCTACATCTGTTGCATTGTGAGCTTGTGAGTGTTTGTAGCTAGTTGGTCCACTGGATAATGAGAGTACTCAGATCCAGTTAAGGTTATTTTATTGACAAAATATAGACTATATATATAAAGTAAAGATTTGAGAAACAAATATCATAAATTGTATATGCGCACTGTGTTTATGCAGTGCGCGCCAAGTTGGTGGTGTGCGCTGAAATGCAGCGCAATATAATATACAATAATATAATAAAAAGAAAAACATAAATAAAGTTACACAAAATTATACATGAAATAATGAAAAATATAATAAAAATAAAGTTATAATAGTATTGGCTTTGTGACCCGTTCTCAGGGAACGGGTATCTCACGTTCTCTATGGTGTGTAGGGGAGACTGCTACAATACTCCCCCCCTAGTGACGAGGAAGGGAAGAGTTCTCGCGTTGGGCGGAGGCTGGTGATGACCGTTCGACCATGCCATTCGACTGCGGGTGGTAGCTGGGAGTCCTGTAGCGGCGGTTGCCGAGAGGATGTAGCGATAACCGGCAGTGTGGCAGGGGGGCCGACGAGGTCAAGTGCCGAATCACCATGGAGGCTTGACAGTCGGTGCAGGTGTGGGTCCAGGTGAAGTCCCCCCAGATGTGCCGTGAGGCTCAGATGCTAGGGTGAGGGGTCGTGAAGCTGATGAAAAGAGACGATTTCCATCTGTAGTTCCATCAGCATAGAGCGACCATGATGCCTGGGAGTGTAAGAAGACGACACGGCAGTGGAAGAGGGCGTCTGCTGGAGCGTTGTCTGCACCGTACTGTACTATCCACGGGCGAGTAGAGTAATCCACAGGACGATGAGTAATCCACAGGGTGATGAGTGGCGATGGTGAAGATCACTTTAACGCCGCGAGGCGGGGGGTAGGGGTTGAACATGATGACGCGAGAAGGCGTCAGAGGGTGTAGAGTGTGCGTGAGGCGGCTGAAGACGTAATAAGGCGTCTGGGGGTTGTAGAGGCCGCGCATGCGTGCGCATTAGGCCGCTGAAGACGCAATAGGGCGTCTGAGGGGGGAGGGCATAAGGCCGTGCCGATGACGCAGTGAAGGCGTCTGAGGGGGTAGAGGCCGCGCATGCATGCGCATTAGGCCGCTGAAGACGCAGTGAGGCGTCTGAGGGGGCACAGAGGGTGCCAGGGTGGGTGGGAGGGGGAACCTTACAAGTGACAGCTACACAAGTGTGTAGAATATTCCCGTCCGTCGGCTCATTCTCACGAACCCCATAATGGAGGTGAGACTTTTTGCCTTGGGAGTGTAAAAGCGAATGAATCTGTAAGACCCAGGCCTTCACACTAGGAACATGTGCTCTTTGTTTAGCACAGGCAGTATGTCACTGTTTGACCTTAGCTCACTCTTGGGTCACCAATTGTTGCATTGTGAGCTTGTGAGTGTTTGTAGCTAGTTGGTCCACTGGATAATGAGAGTACTCAGATCCAGTTAAGGTTATTTTATTGACAAAATATAGACTATATATATAAAGTAAAGATTTGAGAAACAAATATCATAAATTGTATATGCGCACTGTGTTTATGCAGTGCGCGCCAAGTTGGTGGTGTGCGCTGAAATGCAGCGCAATATAATATACAATAATATAATAAAAAGAAAAACATAAATAAAGTTACACAAAATTATACATGAAATAATGAAATATATAATAAAAATAAAGTTATAATAGTATTGGCTTTGTGACCCGTTCTCAGGGAACGGGTATCTCACGTTCTCTATGGTGTGTAGGGGAGACTGCTACACATCATCCCTGAAACCTGCGAAGCCATATACAACGTGCTGAAAGAGGAGTATTTAAAGGTAAGTTATAATAGTTTCTTTATTGGATAATAAGTTGCTATGTCATGCCGTGTTACGATATGATTAGATTATTATTATTATTATGATATGATGTTATTTTTATTACCACCTCCCGGTCATGCTCTGGTTCTTATATTGTTTGATGTTATTAAGCAGGTCGATATTTTCTGCCACCACCTATTTTGAGGGAAATAAGAACCCTTTCGAAAGTTGGTCACTGGTTGTTGTTGTTGTATTTTGGTAGTAATAATTCTTAGCCACAAGGAGTCACTCTGGTTACCACTGGGGAAGGACATATGTCACTAATGAAATAACTTCTGATTTTCGTATACTTATTATTTGCCAAAAGAGAAACTTAATTTTCATATCAGTGTGTAGTATTTAATTACAACCTTTTTTCCACCATCTACCATTTGATACAATTATTCATTTGTTAGACCTACAACAATAAAAATAAAGAGCCCAAACAAAACAAAAAACGACAATAAACTCAATAATGTTACACACACTTTGATAATCTGAGTGACACGTTCAGTTTATTTGGTACCAGAGACCTCAATAATACTGTTAGCCACTCCACACGTTAAATTTCACTTCGCTTAACACACAGAATAATTTCGAAACCCAATATTGGCACTCATGGAGTATA
>JAPQNM010000017.1:1954178-1964178 GCA_029783475.1 Metacarcinus magister | reverse complement strand
CACAACTATCTACTCGACATAACCTTCCAGATAACTATCCCCTCTTCTTCAATGACACTCAACTTCCCCTCTCCTCCACATTAAACACACTTGGTCTATCCTTTACTAAAAATCTAAACTGGCAATTTCATATCTCTACTCTTGCTAAATCAACTTCCAATAAGTTAGGTCTCCTGTAGGGAGCTGAGGTTTTATATATATCATTATCATATTGTATTTGTATGTGGCGCGCTCATATCAATAGTGTATGTTTGGCAACTGTCTTGTGACGTCTGGCAACTGCAACCCAGCGCGTCGCCCGACCTGGCCTTGACCCAGCCGCATCAGTCTGAGCACAATCTTACTACAGAAAGGTCACGCACGTCACTCTCTGTCCAGGTTCCTTGTTTATTATATAATAAACCCACAGCCACGTCTCCGAAGCCTTATTTACCCAGCTATGCTACCAAACACCCCTTACAAACGCTCGCCGCCTTCACGCCCACGGACGGGACCCACTTCCACCTACGCTGGACTCCACATCCACTCCAAGAGGACTCCACCGGACTCCACTTCACGCCCAATCCACTACAAAGGATTCACTTGAGTTATTTTTCTTTTTTCTGTTCTCTGAGTTTGTGAAGTGCATTTTATTTTATTTTTTACCTCAGAGTTAAGTTTCTTATTCAAGTATTTATTAAAATTTTTTTTTCTTGAAAATGAGTTTTTCTCTTTGTGTGTGCTTGTCCGTCATTTTGATCCGCCATATTCTCCTCCACCTCCCTCCTCACGCTGCCATCTTGAAAATTGACGCGCGTTGTTTGAATACCCCTCCACCATCCATTGTGTTTACTAGGCGGCCATTTTGAAATCTTGGTCTTGATCTGGAAAACGATCCTGATCTTGTTCTAAGCAGCCATCTTGTTTGTTTACATAGCGGCCATTTTGAAAATTACTTGAAAATTACTTGAGCCTCAATACAGTCCACTGGAAAAGACTTGTACTTTATTTTTTCTGTGACTTTATTTTTATTTACAGTGAAACTTTTATTTATAACTTTTCTGTGGAGCGTATATACATACATGTTTGCACATTGTACTAAGTTTACTATACATTGCAGCAACTGAAGCAACGCCCAAACCCTATTGAACATTTCTGTACAAGACCTGTGCTGCAGTTACGTACATCCCGGACGAGTCTATTATATGTTTGTGAGTCTTTACTGATTTTAAAGCGGGTTTATTTTCATTTTTACTGGGTGTTACTTAATTATTTTTAGCGGGTTCTGAATTACTTATTTCTTGTTGTGTTCGACATACACATTGTATACTGAGATGTTTACGGTGTTCCAATACACCTTATATTGTATCCGCCTTCGGGTGAACTGAGTATTATTTCTGATCTGAACTGAGTATTATTTCTGATCTGAACTGAGTATTGTTTCTGATCTGAACTGAGTATTGTTTCTGATCTGAACTGAGTATTGTTTCTGATCTGAACTGAGTATTGTTTCTGATCTGAACTGAGTATTGTTTCTGATCTGAACTGAGTATTGTTTCTGATCTGAACTGAGTATTTTACGGTGTTAAACCCACCCTGTCTTATCGCCTCTGTGTGTGTACCACACACCTATATTATGCCTCTGTGCGACTCAGTTATTTTACGGTGTTCCACACACCTTAGTATTGCATCTGTCTCCAGGGTATACTATTTTATTTACTTATTATGTGTTGCCAATTGTCTTAGAATTTTTACTATTGTTGCCTTCGAAGTAGAAAATTGTGGTGTATTTCATATTTTCTTTTTGCATTTATATAAATATATTTTTTTATGCGTGCCACCCATATTTTTTTATGTATGTATTTTCTCTTTGATGTCTCAGTTCCTGCACAGTAATGTCACCATCCACGGGTGTCCTCGTTTCTCCCGGTGTTTTTCGAAATGGGGACATTTCGTTGGTGGTGGCCGAGCAGTGTAGGGAGCTGAGGTATTATATATATCATCATCATATTGTATTTGTATGTGGCGCGCTCATATCAATAGTGTATGTTTGGCAACTGTCTTGTGACGTCTGGCAACTGCGACCCAGCGCGTCGCCCGACCTGGCCTTGACCCAGCCGCATCAGTCTGGGCACAATCTTACTACAGAAAGGTCACGCACGTCACTCTCTGTCCAGGTTCCTTGTTTATTATATAATAAACCCACAGCCACGTCTCCGAAGCCTTATTTACCCAGCTACGCTACCAAACCCCCCTTACATTCCTATGGCGTCTGCATCCATTTTTTTCCCCTCCCAGCTGCTTGCTTTGTACAGGGGCCTTATCCACCCATGTATGGAGTATGGTTCTCATGTCTGGGGGGGTTCAATTCACAAAGCTTTTCTATACAGTGTGGAGTCTAAAGCTTTTCGTTCATCAACTCTCCTTCTCTAATTGAGTGTCTTGATTCTATAAGTCACTGACGCAATGTTGCATCTTTATCTCTTTTCTACCGCTATTTTCATGCTGACTGCTCTTCTGAACTTGCTAACTGCATGCCTCCCCCCTCCCTATTATGTCCATCTTTTTAATGCAAGAGTTAACCAGCATCTTCACTCTTTCATCCCTTACACTGGTAAACTCTGGAACTCTCTTCCTTTGTCTGTTTTTCCACCTGCCTATGACTTAAACTCTTTCAAATGAGGAGTGTCAAGACACCTTTCATGCTAAATTGGACCTCTACCCCCTGCCTCTATTTCTACTGCTGTCCTCTTTACATGATCTGGCGACAAGCGGGATTTTGTTTAACGTATTTTTGTTTGCCCTTGGCCAGTACCCATTTAATGTTAAAAAAAAGAAGCTCTTAAATGTATTACAAACAGGAAAACACACACACACACACACATACACACACACACATACACACATACATATACATATACATATACACACACACACACACACACACACACACACACACACACACACACACACACACACACACATATACATATACATATACATATACATACACATACACATACACATACACACACACACACACACACACACACACATACATATACATACACATACACACACACACACACACACACACACACACACACACACACACACACACATACACATACACACACACACACACACACACATACACACACACACACACACACACGTATTCATGCAAATAATTACAAAAGGATTCAACAAAGAATTAAGTCATAAATGGCAGATAAAATTCAATGCGGAAAAATGTCACGCAATGAAATTTTAAAAGTATCAGGAGGTTCGATTCAGCTGGTTTCAAGAATCTGACAAGGAATAAGATCCAGGAGTAGTTATCAATAATAGACCAAACGACCACATAAATGAAAAAAATACATGTATAACCTTTTAACAAACATAATAGCAGCATTTACATACATGGGTGAGGAAATTATAAAGAAGTTAATCATATCATTCATAACATCAGCACTTGAATATGCAGAAACAGAATAAAAACGAATAAAACGAATAAAAACATGTTGAGAAGATTAAGAATGAACAAAGAGCAGCCACAAGATGGGTGGCGCCACCCTGAAAGACCCAAGCTATGACGAAAGACTTTATAAACTATAATTACCAACATTGCAAGCGGGAAAAAAGAAACGATGTGATCATGCGATATGTAACGAAGGTAAAGAAATGATCGACATCAATGAGTATATAGTACCTAGACAGTTATCTTCAAGAGGATGCAGCAAAAAAGTATATAAGACAAGATTAAGGAAAGTGTAAGAAAATTCAGCTTTATATATATATATATGTATATATATATATATATATATATATATATATATATATATATATATATATATATATATATATATATATATAGGGCAATAGGGCAATATATTATCGGGAAAAGTTGAATGTGCTGACATAATTCACAGTTCTAAAGAAAAATATGACAAAATAGTATCAAAAGACGGGACACAATGAGCTTGACTCAATACTTTTTAAATAAAATTAGGAAAGAACAATTTGGTAAGAACGTACCCTTGGAGGCTGCATTGGCCGCGAGGAAGAGTGTAAGGTTAAGGTGCATTCCCTCAAGAGCGGTGGGCGGCCGGAAGTGGAAAGGCTGGTTGAAATGTGGTTCCTCAGCCGCTGCGACCACCGCCGACTTCTTGCTCTTAAGGGTCCTACGCTGACCCATGAGGGAGGCCTTGACCCATGATACTGTCTCCCCGTCACCCACCTGACGAAAGAGCGGAAACAGATGAGTGAAGGAAGGGGAGAATAAGAGGTAAGGGGCGGGAGATAAAGTACACTACTGTTCTGTAAGAGATTAAAAGGCAGGGATGAAATGATAGAGGGAAGAGCAGATGGAATGAAAAAACAATTCGTGAGATAGCAGAGAGCAGTCCGTTTGACCTCTGTTCATAACGGACGTGACTTCTCTTGAGGTTTCCTGACCTGATATCAACGGCTCACATAAGTATCCAAAATAACCCTTAGGCTACGCAATCTTTACTATCCTTACACTCTAAGCATTATACACAACTCTTTGCACATAAAATAAGTGATATATCTTGTAGATATTATCAACTATTTTGAGTGTTGAGATTTATATAGCCCTAAATACTTCCTCATAATTGCTTATATTATTGTTATTGATTTAATCTTACTATTCATTTGCTTGTTCTCTGTGGTGTTCTTTAGTGAGTAATTACCCATTTTTCCTTGTGTATTTTGTATTTTGTTGCTCAAAATAAATTTTCAATTAAATACTCGCTCAACAGTTTGACCTTGAACATTTTAGACCTGACTTACGATACCTAGATCTCAGGCGCTACCTGACCAGTCTTAATTATAATCCTTATACCTGACTGACCCTTTCATGATTTTAATCCTTGACAGACCTCATTACTATCTCACTTGATAGTGTTGATCCATCCACCTACTTATGACACTTTTCTGGCTAATTCCATTGTTAATCCTTTCTCCGTTTCTACAGTCAACCTACAATAAAGATGTCACCTAAATGCGATGTATATGATGGACATTTTGCTGCAAATCTCTTTTCAGACTCGTCAACCTGCCGTCTGTGTGTCTTGCAAAAGGAACACAATGAACTTACGTAAAATTCCATGTTTTACAAGAGTTTGTCACATCAAACGGTGGAGTTTCACCACACATTTTTTTTTTTAAACTACAGGCGGTGGTGCAGTGGTCAGCGTTCGGGCATGGGAGCCTAGGATTCCGGGTTCGAATCCCCGATATCCGCTGACCACTTTTCAATATTTGATATCACCGCCGAGTGGCCAAAGACTACCCAAATTGCTGCCATACTCTCCTCAGACGGGACTTACAATGTTAATATGCATCTGAGGCTGTAGCAGTAATAAGCCTCACTCGTTCTCAACATATTCAAGAGAGAACTTAATCATTCGAGGCGTCACTATAAAAATTCTAAAAAACCTACACCAAATAACAGGCGAGGCAAGTCCATCTGTGCCTCCATATGCCTACTGGTGCCAACGGTTAATGATATAGAAAAAGAGAAAAAAAAAGTCTTAAAGCTATGATGCTGTACTTGCTACAAAACAAGATGCTGTTAGTCTCCCTAAGTGTGTAGTTCAGGGGAAAGTACCTTTTACTCCAGTGAGAAATGGTGTCAGACGAACAAACAATAAACAATTTTTACCCATCACGACTTTCTAGCGGATGATGAAGAAAAGGACTATGAGAAAAGACTCATTGGCGATTCTATTGTAAGAGAACAGCTTCAAGAATTCTGCGGGAGAGCACGAACCACTACGAAACGGATGTGTGTACCTGGTGGTCGCTTGGACAACATCTCGGCAACCTGTGATGAGGCAATCAGTATGGCAGATAATAATACTGTTTTAATTATTCATGCAGGTACAAATGACGTCATAAACACCAGATTAGAGAAGCTGCTTGAGAAATACAGGAGGATGATTCAGCGATATAAATGTAAATCTAACAAACCATTATTTTAAGAATCCTTCTCTAAAGTAGTGCACCCACAGTTTTCTACAGCAGGGCCTTCATCATTAACAGCCATCTTAAGTTCATTTGTACAAAGGAAGGTATCGATTTCATCAACTGCTGGGATGACTCTTATAATATACCTTTCCTTTTCAAGAACGATGGTCTCCATCTAAATAGAGTTGGAGCAGCTCGTCTTGGTAAGCTAATAAATAACAAAGTTTCTAATTTCAGGGGAAAAATCAGTATCCAACCTCATCTACGTAAGTAACACCACATGTAGAAAAAACAAACGTACAGCATTTCTTGAAATTTTGCTTGTTTAACGCGCGCTGTCTCAGATATAAGTTTTCATGTCTAGAAGCCCTCGCAACATCTGAAGAGTTCCACATTATTGATGTATTTAAATCCTGGATAAACACAGAAAATAGAGATTTTTTAGCAGAATGTTATTTGCCAAATTATCCAATGTTTAGCTGCAAACAACAAAATGAAAAAGGTGGAGGTGTTTTGTTCAACGTGAAAGGCAGACTTAACTCGACAGTCTTACAAACCGAGAAAATAGATAACGTAGATGCTATATTTTTACAACTAAAACCACATTCAAAGAAAATTACCATCGGACTCATTTGTAAACCACCAGTACACAATATTACTAGCGTTAGAAGTAACTAATTAATTTGAAAGCGTCTTTTTTGGAGACCTTAATCTAGTCAACACGTTATATTTTCAACAAACGTGGGTCTAGTATGTAACGTTAATACATGCTCTTAATTCAACACCAGCGATCATAAATCTGTAAAATATCAAAATTTGCCGATGATACGAAAATCACGGGTAAAGTAACCACAGAAAAAACACAATTATAATCCAACTTCGACATCTTAGTCAGTTGGTCAGAAAAGTGGCAAATTCAATTTAATGTTGACACATAAAAAGCTTTGCATATCATAAACAATAATCAATACACAAAATATGCAATGAATGGCTCCGAACGTTCCAATTTTAGCAATGAAAAAAATGTAGGGGTAACTATTAGTAATGACCTTAAACCAAGTAAAATTGTTCAGACGTTGTTAAGACAGTTAACAAACTGGTCGGCTTCATCGGAAGAACTTTTGAGTACATATTTAAAAAAAAGTTATCCTTACACTACTTAATGCACGTGTACGCCCTCTTCTAAAATAATGCATTTAGTTCTGGTCACCATACCATAAAAAAAGATATTAATAAGCTGGAGAGAATACAAAGAAAAGTTACCAAATGATTCCTAGATTGCGAAACAAGCCTTATGAAGAACGAACTGAACTTATTCAAGTTATCCAAACTTAGGCTATGAGAGGACCTAAAAGAGGTATTTGAAATTTTCCGTAGCTTTCATAATTTCAACATAAATGACTATGTAACTACTGCTCTCTCAAGCACCACTCGTAACAATAGTTTCAAGATCATAGGTAAGCGTTTTAGATCGATCGAAGCAACCTGAATGGTATGGGAGGATCACCTCGCCCTATTTTTGATTCTGGGGGTGGCCGAGGGGCTGCAGAAGCGGCGCCTACTCGCCGAACTAGCTCGGGTGTAAATCTCCGGCGGGTTCTGCGTGTGGGCTCTTGGAACCTACTAACCCTCTCAGAGGACCACCGACTACCTCATCTATCGGATGAGCTCAGTAGGCTGAGGATGGATAGTGTGGGATTCTCTGAGACGAGGAGACCTGGCAGTGGCAAGATCAGTAGTAGAGGTTTTACCTACGACTGGTCCGGCATGAGCAATGGTGCCCGTCTTAAGGGAGTAGCTATAGGCGTCTCTAGCAGACTGCAGCCGTCCGTTGTTGAGGTTATTCCGGTTGATGAGCGTATAATGCGATTGAGGCTGAAGCACACCTGGGGCTTCATGTCTCTTGTTGCAGTATACGCTCCTACCGAGTGTGTGGGGCTGACGAGAAAGAGATGTTCTACGCTAAATTGACTCTGTTCTGGATCAGTGCCCCCGCCAGGACACACTCATTGTCTTGGGTGACTTCAATGCTGTCACTGGCACTGAGAGAGCTGGCTACGAGTTATGTGTTGGTCCCCATGGCTCTGGTACCAGGAACACCAACAGCTCTCTCCTTCTGAATTTTGCAAAATTCAGAAGGTTGAGAATTGCAGGTTCTTGGTATCAAAGACCAGAGCTGCACCGCTGGACTTGGTATAGCAATGCCGGAGGGTAGCTAAGGAGATTGATCACATCCTCGTTAGTACGCGTTGGAGGATCCTCCAGAACTGCAGGGTTTACCGGAGTGCCGAGTTCTTTGCAACTGACCACAGGCTTGTTGTTGCAACACTCAAGCTTCATGTCAAGTCCAGAAAGATATCAAGATGTGATCACAATGTGTTCCATCTTGAGAAACTGAAGGACTCGTCATGTGCTCATGAGTATGCAGTGACAGTCTCAAATCGGTTTGAAGTGCTCGACGCCCTAGAGGACCCGGTAGAACTGTGGGATACCTTCAAACGTGAAACTCTTGAGGCTGCCAGAGGGTGTGTTGGGGGCGTCCGAGGTCACGGGGTGGTTTCGCGTCGGCGAGACGCTGGACAGCATAGAGAAGAGTCGCGCTGCTAGGCTGGCTGGGAGCCGGGACCAGTACAGGGCTCTGTCTCGTAGGACTAGAACTCTTCTGAGGAGAGACAAGGAGAGGTATGTCAGGAGTCTCGCTGAGGATGTTGAGGGTCATTTAAATGCTAATGACCTAAACCTGCTTATCGAGCCCTGAAGAAGCTCCGCTCCAAGTCTACATCTCGGGTGAGTGCTATCCGAACAGCAGATGGTTGCCTCGTATCAGACGCGGATGGGCAGATGGCTCGTTGGGCTGAGTACTTTGAGCAGTTGTTCAAGGTTAACCCTCCAAGCGGACGGCTTCAAACCACTGGGTTACAGGTGATGATGCTGATCCGCCCATTAACGAAGCTACACCCTCTATTGATGAAGTCAAAGAGGCTGTGGCAAAGTTGAGGGTGGAAAGGCAGCTGGCATTTGTAACATCAGTGCAGAGTTGCTCAAAGCTGGAGGCGAGGCCATGATCCGTGGGTTGCATGCTGTCTTGACTGCTGTATGGCATTCAGGTACCATTCCTCCTGACTGGAAAAGGGGGTTAGTCGTCCCTATCTGGAAAGGTAAAGGGGACCGTCAGGATTGCAACAACTACCGCGGGATAACGCTGCTCAGCGTACCAGGCAAGGTGCTCGCCCATCTGCTACTGATGCGAGTTCGCAGTCATTTGCTGAAATATCAGAGACCTGAACAGTCAGGGTTCACATCTGGTAAGTCAACAACTGACTGTATCCTAGCGCTTAGCGTACTGGTGGAACACCGACGTGAGTTTTGACAGGGGATCCTCGCAGCCTATGTCGATCCCAAAAAGGCATTTGATTCAGTGCATCACGAGGCACTCTGGGATCTTCTGCGCCTCTGTGGGATTTCTGCAGGGATTATTGGACTACTATCTGGACTACTATCTACTATCTGAAGTTTGATGGGGGCGTGTCCAGCTTCTTTCCTGTGCATACGGGAGTGAGGCAGGTATGCGTCCTTGCTCCATCACTTTTCAATACTTGTATGGACTGGGTACTGGGCAGAGTTGTGGACCAAAGTCACTGTGGATCATCTGTCGGCAACACCAAGATCACTGATCTTATTTTTGCCGACGATGCAGTAATCTTTGCTGAGTCGCTGGAGGTTCTGGTGATGACTCTCGAAGCACTGCACGAGGAGGCGAAGCCTTTGGGACTTCAGGTCTCTTTTCCTCAAGGCTAAGGTTCAGGTGTTTGGAGGGTTGCTAGATGAAACAATACAGTCTATTTATGCGTGTGGTGATGACATTGATATCTTGGACAGCTTCAAATACCTTGGTAGCGTGGTCCATAACAATGGTGGGTCACGTTAAGAAGTCTTACGATGGATTGACTTGGCCCATGGTGTTATGGACTCACTCAGCACGAGTATCTGGCGTTGTCGGTACCTGTGCAGACGGACAAAGATTCGA
>JAPQNM010000017.1:1936678-1949178 GCA_029783475.1 Metacarcinus magister | reverse complement strand
ATTATCTCTCTCTCTCTCTCTCTCTCTCTCTCTCTCTCTCTCTCTCTCTCTCTCTCTCTCTCTCTCTCTCTCTCTCTCTCACCTTGATGCAACGACCCTGAAATATGGTCAAGGAGAGTCGGTGGAGCGTGTCGTTGTAGGTGAGGGAGACTAGTATTTCTCCGAGGTTACTCCGCGGCTCTGATTCGTCCTCCTGAAGGATAGAAAGACATCCTTATTAAGTCTCCTTTAACTCTGCTCCATGTAAGCTACTTTCTGGTTCCTAAAGGACATCACAATCTTCCATACTCAGGAAGCCTCTACTCACTGAATGAAATATAAAGGAAAATTAAGAAATAATATACACAGGAACGCTAATGAGAATAGATGATTCATATTGTACGTTAATGAGTAAACGTTTATTAAAAAAAAGTTATCCACTGCATTTGTTTATTACAAACTTAAAGACCTTTCACAGCTTCAAAATTATTGTCATCAACCTTCAATTACTACGTGAAGAAAGTCCAGTGTTCTATATCTATAAACCTTGTGTATTTACCAGATTAGGGAAATAGTCTGTAATGCTTTTTGATAAGTATGGACAAGGCATTATAGACCTTAAATCAGATGTAGTAGAGAGCCATCTATCCCACTATAGGATATGGAAAACAGCCATTTATAATTCATGTGACGGATAGACAAGCATAAACAGTTTTAAACTATTCTTGTAGAGATTATTGTAAATTAGTTATTTTCAGAAAATCACCATTATTGTCAGTCTGTCATAGTGCCAATTGTACTTCCGGAAAAATACTCCAAAGAATTGCTGTTATTGACATTTTTATCATAGAATATTTTGTATTTCCAGAAATTGTATATAAAAGTAGACACCGAGGAAGTAAAACACATTTCAAAAAGTGAAGTAGAGAGGGACAGCTAACATTATAACTCATGGTAAAATAGAGGTTTCCTTTACCAGAACAATGACAAAAAGCTAACGTTATGTAAAGCGGTCATTATTGCAGCTCATAGGATTATCAGGCTAAGATATTTGTATTATGTGTGTTGTTTTGTGTTAAATGCTAAGATTTTATACGCTCCATGAAAAGTGATGTGGAAGTTATTTATATATAGTACATGAATGTAATTCTGTTGATGTTACATAGATCATAGAAGATTAGTATGATATGGAAGCGATTGCTAATGAATTGATGAGTCAATGCGGCTTGTATCATAAAAACATAAAAACATAAGAAACTAAGGAGGCTGCAAGAAGCCAGTTGACCTACTCAAGGCAACTCCTGTACACCTAACACTTACCATCTGTTTTTTATCCATATATGTGTCTAACCTTTTCTTAATAATATCTACTGTCCTTGAACTTACCACATGCTTGCTGAGTTTGTTCCGCCCCTCTAAAACCTTATTTGAGAATAAATTTTTTCCTTTTTTTCCTGAATTTGAACCTATCTAGTTTAAAACCATTTGTTCGTGTTCTAACTTGCTTTTAGACCATGAGACCTTGTATATATATCCTCTGTTGAAACCCTTGACCATTTAAACACTTCTATCAGATCTGCCCTTTACCCTAGATCTTTCTAACGAGTGCAGATTGCGGTGTTTTAGTCAATCCTTATATTTTAGGTTCCTTATCCCCTGAATCATTTCAGTCATACTTCTTTGTACTGCTTCTAGCTTCATTATATCCATTCTATAGTACGGATACCAGAACTGCACAACATAATCTAAATGAGGCCTGACTAATACTAAATAAAGTCTTAGGATTACATCTGCTGATCTATTACGCACGCTCCTGGTGATAAAACCCAGTACCCTGTTATCTCTGTTCCTGGCACTAATACACTCTGCTCTCTGGGTTTCAGATCTTGACTCACCAATACTCTAAGTCTTTCTCCGAGTTTGATTTTCCAATATCTGCTCCATTTAAGGTACATCTATTTTTTGTGTTGTGTTTACCTATTTGAATCGTACTGCACTTCTTGATATTAAAATCCATCTGCCATTTATTAGCCAACTCATGCAGGTTCATTAATCCTTCGTCTTCCCTCCCCATGAACACTTGGTTCGCATCTGGCAATGTTGTCTAGTTCTCTGCGTAAATACTGATAAGAGTTACTTTTTTAAAGCTAAGCTCATATCCTCTTTATTATCAAACATCTTACTATCGCTTTTCAGTAGGCCTATTCTATCCTTGTTTTTGGTCTTATGTATTTGAAAAAAAAACTCCTTAGGGTCAAATTTAGCATTTCTAGCGACCCTAATTTCGTAATACCTTTTCGCTTTTCGTTTGTGTCAATGCAGTTTGAGGTAATGCAGTTATGCAGTTGTGTTATTCTTAATTATTGAAGGATAGAAAATTAATGTGTTTCATAACCCGTGATCTAATAGTGGTGTTTCAGGAACACAAACAATGTTGCATAAGGCGACAAAAAATCCTGGCCTAGAAGGCTTAGAGAGGAGAATCAAAATATGAGACTTTAACGGCAGTAGGAGCGGGTCCACAACACAAACATTAAAACAAAGCTTAAACTCAGGAGACGTTTGACGATAATTAGAATGAATGACTTCGATTAGGTAACTTGTAACAAAGTATTTTGAAAATTAAACTTCAAATTAAGGACTGACCTTCACAAGATCTCTAGCCATGACGGGGGCTGCGTCTGCTGGGGGCTGTGCGAGGACACGACCAAGGGGACAGTAGACGTGGCCCACCGCTGATCCTTGTCTCTTCGGTCGGCCCGCGTCCAGCACCGTGAGTCTCAGGGTTCGTTCCCCAACACAACGCAACGGAATCTGTGCATGCATAATTATGTTAAGTTCTGCTACACACACACACACACACACACACACACACACACACACACACACACACGCACACACGCACACACACACACACACACAACAACAACAACAACAACAATAACACCGCTCCCATGATTCAGTGGTTAACGACTCCATCTGTCATCTGGCAAGGCATTCAAACCCTGCTCAGGTCGCTAAGAATTTTTCACTGACAAAAAGCAAGGGGATTGGGGTGGAGGGATACGGTGTGGTGTGTGAGAGGTATCAGCCTTATCCATAGATAAGAAAGAGCTCTGAGCTCTTTCCGGGAGGGGGACGATTGGCTCTGTGGTACAGTGCTCGGCTCGTGACCTAAAGGTTGCGAGTTCAATCCAGACTCATGGCAGCTTCATGGTGTGAGGGGTAGCGCTCTCTCGTTAACCCTAACAGAACCATATGGTCTATAGATGCCTAGTTCGGGGAGATTATTTAATTTAAACGTTCCGGGAGGGTAATCGCTGACGATCACGAGTCAAGGGCGTGATCCTTCAGACCATGATCAATAACCAAGTTAATCGATACAATTACTTTGTTTTCTCTTTTTCTTTTTCTTTTTCTTCATCTTTCTTTCCCACTTTTCTCTTATCATTAGTCTTTTTATTATTATTATAACTATTATTATTATAGTTATTATTACAATGATTATTATTACTATTTTTCTTCATCCTCTTTTCTTCTTCCATTATCATTCAATCATGATCAATTCTGCTTGATCCATTGTTTTGTTTCCTCTTTTTTTTTTCCTCTCTCTCTCTCTCTCTCTCCTCTCTCTCTCTCTCTCTCTCTCTCTCTCTCTCTCTCTCTCTCTCTCTCTCTCTCTCTCTCTCTCTCTCTCTCTCTCTCTCTCTCTCTCTCTC
Source organism: Metacarcinus magister (assembly GCA_029783475.1). Lineage (NCBI taxonomy): Eukaryota > Metazoa > Arthropoda > Malacostraca > Decapoda > Cancridae > Metacarcinus > Metacarcinus magister. The sequence continues at coordinate 1,945,480 of JAPQNM010000017.1, read as the reverse complement.
TCTCTCTCTCTCTCTCTCTCTCTCTCTCTCTCTCTCTCTCTCTCTCTCTCTCTCTCTCTCTCTTTTCTTCTTCCATTATCATTCAATCATGATCAATTCTGCTTGATCCATTGTTTTGTTTCCTCTTTTTTTTTTCCTCTCTCTCTCTCTCTCTCTCTCTCTCTCTCTCTCTCTCTCTCTCTCTCTCTCTCTCTCTCTCTCTCTCTCTCTCTCTCTCTCTCTCTCTCTCTCTCTCTCTCTCTCTCTCTCTCTCTCTCTCTCTCTCTCTCTCTCTCTCTCTCTCTCATTCGTCACTTTAATTCCATTCCTATATGGTATAAGACGTGATATAAACATATTCACTAACTACAAACAAAACACATCTTCTATTTTTAACTTTTTTTCGTATCATAATTGTTCTTCACTTCCAAGCCAATATTAAGGAAGAGGATTTAGCTACGAAGGAAGCAAGGAGAGGGAAGAAAGGAAGAAAGTGGAGGAGTATACACGTACAAATTGGCTTAGAGGTGGTGCTAGGAAAAGAGGAGAAGGGGAAGGTGGAAAAAAAAAAGAAGAGAGAGAGAGAGAGAGAGAGAGAGAGAGAGAGAGAGAGGAGAGAGAGAGAGAGAGAGAGAGAGAGAGAGAGAGAGAGAGAGAGAGAGAGAGAGAGAGAGAGAGAGAGAGAGAGAGAGAGAGAGAGAGAGAGAGAGAGAGAGAGAGAGAGAGAGAGAGGAGAGAGAGAGAGAGAGAGAGAGAGAGAGAGAGAGAGAGAGAGAGAGAGAGAGAGAGAGAGAGAGAGAGAGAGAGAGAGAGAGAGAGAGAGAGAGAGAGAGAGAGAGAGAGAGAGGAGAGAGAGAGAGAGAGAGAGAGAGAGAGAGAGAGAGAGAGAGAGAGAGAGAGAGAGGAGAGAGAGAGAGAGAGAGAGAGAGAGAGAGAGAGAGAGAGAGAGAGAGAGAGAGAGAGAGAGAGAGAGAGGAGAGAGAGAGAGAGAGAGAGAGAGAGAGAGAGAGAGAGAGAGAGAGAGAGAGAGAGAGAGAGAGAGAGAGAGAGAGAGAGAGAGAGAGAGAGAGAGAGAGATAGAGAGAGAATTACTTACATGAAAGCCGAAGTGCTCATCGAATACTGGATTGCAAGTTTTCTTCTTTTGCTTCGTTTGCAGGTAACGACGTTCGTCTGGCAATACACTCAGCCTGAAACACAAACACACACACACACACACACACACACACACACACACACACACACACACACACACACACACACATAGAATGTATTAAACTAAGAATTATAATGCATTTCACTCACTCTCTTTTCTACTATAATGTTCCCCTACACGTACTGTACTAATAATAATATGTAGTTCAGCAGATACCCTATCTATAGATCAACCTCCTTTTTTTTCTTTTTTCTTTTTACATTAAATGGGCACCGGCCAAGGGCAAACAAAAATGGGATAAAAAAAAATCCCGCTTGTCGCCAGACCCTGTAAAAAGGAAAGTAGGAGAAATAGAGGCAGGGAGTGGAGATCCAATTTAGCATGAGAGGTGTCTTGACACTCCCCTTTTGAAAGTTTAAGTCATAGGCAGGTGGAAAAACAGACAAAGGAAGAGAGTTCCAGAGTTTACCGGTGTAAGGGATGAAGGAGTTAAGATACTAGTTAACTTTTGCATTAAAAAAGATGGACAGAATAGGGATGAAAAGAAATAAAAAGTCTTGTGCAGCGAGGCCGTGGGAGGGGTGGAGGCATGCAATTAACAAGTTCAGAAGAGCAGTCAGCATGAAAATAGCGGTAGAAAAGAGATAAAGATGCAACATTGCGTCGGTGACTTAAAGAATCAAGACAGTCAGTTACAGGAGGAGAGTTGATGAGACGAAAAGTTTTAGACTCCACACTGTTTAGTAGAGCTGTGTGAGTTGAACCCTCCCAGACATGAGAACCATACTCCATATTTGGGCGGATAAGGCCCCTATACAGAGCAAGAAGCTGGGAAGGAGATAAAAATGGACGCAGACGCCATATGACACCTACATTCTTGGAAGCTGATTTAGCAGGAGTAGAGATATGAGATTGCCAGTTTAGATTTTTAATAAAAGATAGACCGAGTGTGTTTAATGTGGAGGAGAGGGGAAGTTGAATGTCATTGAAGAAGAGGGGATAGTTATCTGGAAGGTTATGTCGAGTAGATAGTTAAAGAAATTGAGTTTTAGAGGCGTTGAACAGAACCAGGTTTGCTCTGCCCCAATCAGAAACTATTGAAAGATCAGAAGTTAGGCGTCCTATAGCATCTCGCCTTGACTCACTTAATTCTTGTTGGGTTGGGCGTCTGTTGTACAACGTTGAAAAATGCAAGTTGGTGTCATCAGCATAGGAGTGGATAGGACATTGAGTCAGATTTAGGAGATCATTGATGAATAATAGAAAGAGAGTGGGCGATAGGACAGAACCCTGAGGAACACCACTGTTGATAGTTTTAGGAGAAGAAAAGTGACCGTCCACTACAGCAGCAATAGAACGGTCAGAAAGGAAACTGGAGATGAAGGTACAGAGAGAAGGATAGAATCCGTAGGAGGGTAGTTTAGAAATTAAAGATTTGTGGCAGACTCTATCAAAGGCTTTTGATATGTCAAGGCCGACAGCAAAGGTTTCACCGAAGTCCCTAAAGAGGATGACCAAGATTCAGTTAGAAAAGCAAAAAAATCACCAGTAGACCGGCCTTTCCAGAAACCATACTGGCAATCAGAGAAGATTGTGAGCTGATAGATGCCTCATTATCTTCTTGTTAAGGACAGACTCAAAGGTTTTATAAAGGAAGAAAATCAAAGTTATAGGGCTGTAGCTTGAAGGATTGAAACGGTCACCCTTTTTAGGGACCAGTTGAATGTGAGCAAATTTCCAGAAAGAAGGATAGGTAGAAGTAGAGAGACACAGACGAAAGAGTTTGACCAGGCAGTGAGCGAACTCGGAACAACAGGAGGGACTCCATCCGGACCGTAAGCCTTCCGAGAATCAAGGTCAGAGAGGGCATGGAAAACATTATTATGAAGAATCTTAATTTAAGAGATGAAGTAGTCAGGGAGTGAAGGAGTAGGAGGAATATATCTATAGTATTATCCAAAGTAGAGTTGGTAGCAAAGGTTTGAGCGAAGAGTTCAGCTTTAGAGAGACAGCTGTAGGGTCGTCTGGAGCTGTTCTTCTTATGTATTCTTATATATTGTCTCTATCGCTCATGTGATAATAAACGATACAAATGTTTAAAAGTTACAACCACTTCAGTGTCTAAGCTTAGCACTCTCTTATAACCCCAATGACAGCTGTGGTGAAGTTGCACCTATACTAGCGATAACAGTATAGATACACCTTTGCAGTAGACATAGAAAACACGATACATGCCGAAAAATGTACATATAACAACACTAGGTTAATCTATCATAAAGGTAATTTTTTCATGTTCAGATACATACACTGTTTGGCTATTGTGTGACATTACGAAAAGGCAACGAATCTACCATGTGCTGTTCTATCTAAGACGGACTGTACGATATAGCATTATGTAATAAGATATGCTGCCGGCAGGTCTCACCCCGTGTTGTCATTGAAACACTTAATTGGCACGTATTCATGCTACACCTAACACTCTATCTGCCAGTAAATTATCATGGCATTTCGAAAAGTACGAGAATAATGATCCTGCTCTTTCCTCAGACTCTGATATTCTTTTGTTTGTGCCGAGGCACATGGCCTTTGAGTTAGGTCTAAGATAAATTAATTGAAAGAGAGAGCATTATTATTTTGACATGGAATTCTCTCTCTCTCTCTCTCTCTCTCTCTCTCTCTCTCTCTCTCTCTCTCTCTCTCTCTCTCTCTCTCTCTCTCTCTCTCTCGTCACTTTAATTAAACACGCAGCAACCCTTAGAATGCATCCCAGCCAACAAAACCTATTCATTTGACAAAATAAGTATACGAACGTGCTCCAAGTATCCTCGCTTCACAAAATGAATACACAATATATATATATATATATATATATATATATATATATATATATATATATATATATATATATATAGCCATTTCATCAGTCTTCTCTAGGTACACTGTTCATGTATGGACTGGGACGCATAGTGAAACAGGTGCAAGCAGACAGGTAAGTACGCACTCACCTGATGTAAGGGTCACAGGCATTGGTTGAACCGGACGTCCTTGAAGGCAGGTTTCTCACTCTTAGAATCCCCACTTGTAGCTTCTCGCCGTCACTCACGTACTGTAGCGTGAAGAAGAGGCGTCCCAGGTGTCCGTCAGGGTAGGTGGCGGGGTCATCAAGGTGGTCCGGAATACGATACAACTCTGGATTCAAAGTTCCAAGGCTGAAACCTGTTTCAGTAAGATGAATGTTTTTAGTAGTAATATTTCTTGACTGTGTTGTATTTGTTTCTCTCATTTTTACATAATTTTCTCGGGTCCTTAGTTTGAATCCTGTCAAAAGTTTCCAGAAAAATGCACAGGAATTGACATCACTCCTTGACTTGGCATTAGACAACATGCAACGTGCCCTTGAAAATCTTAAGGTCCGTGTACCCCAGCTTGGAACCTAAGGTTTTATTTGTTTCTCATCCCATTCCTCCTTCTCTTCCTTCTTTATCTGTTATATTCCTCTTCTCATATGCACTCTCCCTCTCTACTCCCTGTCTTTCCCTATTTGTTCCTCTCCCTCCATCCCCTTTAGTCCTATTTGTCCATGTACAGTATTTCCTTCTCCCTCTCTCCTGCCATCCTTCCCTTATTTATATGCACATTTGTGATTATCTCCCTTCCATAACTATCTATTTTTATTCTGTTCTTCCTTTCCATCCCTCCCATTTTTTATTTTAAATTTCTTCACCGCCTCTCTAGTCCTACCTTGCACCTTCCCTCCCTCCCTCCCTCCCTCTCTACTCTCCTTCCTCCTTCTCCAAATCTTTCCTTCTAACTTTCTCTCCACCTCTCTACCTTTCCTCCTGTTTCCTTCCACTTCAAATCTTTCCTCCTCTCTTTATCTCCGCCTCCTCAGTTTATCTTTTTACCTGTATCCTTCTTCCCCATTTCTTCTTCTAGCTTTCTCTAATTATCTCAGCCTTATCTTTCCTCCTGTTTCCTTCCTCCAACTCCCATTTTCCCTCCATATCTGACCTTGGAGTGACCGTCGCCGTAAGTCCGAGATGGAGGCTCTTCGGGCTTCGTTGGCGGCGGCTTCCAAGGACGTAAGCGAAGTGAGGGATGAGGAGGAGGCTGACCCGGAGTCTTGCAGGTGTCCCACTGAGCCTGTGAGAGGTGGTGGTAAGAGTGATAAGGATGGTAATGGTGGTGGTGATGATGGTGGTGATGGTGGTGATGATGGTGATGTATGTATGTATGTGGTTAATAATAGGGTTTAGCTGAGCCTGGTAATGGCTGTCAGTGTTTGATAATTGGGCTATTGGTGGTGGTGATGGCAGTCTGTAGCTAGTGATGGTGATGGTGGTGGTGATGATAGTCTGTGGCTAGTGATGGTGATGGTGGTGGTAGGAGAAGTTATCAACAGAAGAACAGTAAAAGTGCAACACCAGACCACCACCACCACCACCACCACCACCATCACCACCACCCAATGACAGGATTCGCCTCGCCGCCCAATCATTACCGGAACGCTTATAGATTTTTCTCGCACACGCCCGAGTATTTTTAATCACAAGTAAAGAAGAGGAACCAGAAATGGCGCACGAAGGGAAGTAAGCAAGGGGAAGAGAGTGAGGGGAAGAGGAAGAAAGGGAGGAGGAGGACCTACCTGAACCTTGCGTGGCGAGCGGCGGCAGGTCATGCAAGTCCTCAGGGTCATCGATCTGGGAGTCGTCAAGGGCAGATCCGAGAGGCGCCAGGCTAGGGGGCAGCGTGAACCTTATCTCCCGCGTCCTGGAAGGTGTGAGGGAAGAGTGAGTCCTACCCGAAGAGAGAAAAAGTAAGAGGGAAAGTAATGGCAAGGAAAGGAAGGGAAGAATAAGGAGAGGAGGGAAGAAGAAGTAGTGGAGGGAAAGTGAAAAGTGAAAAGGAAATAAGGGGTGAGAAGAGGGAATTCCAGAATGAGGGAAAAAGAAAGGAAAGGGATGGGGAGGAGGGAAAGGGAGGGGATGATAAGTAGAGAGAGAAAGGGAGAGTTGGGGTGAACACAAGAGAAACTAAGAAATGAGTGAGATCTAAAGGTAGATCAGAAGTGGGTGAAGGTAAGTAATGTTAGGAGGAAGAAAAGGAGAAGAAAGAGAAGAAGGAGGAACAGAAGGAAGAGGAGGAGGAGGAGGAGAAGAAGGAGGAAAAGGAGGAGAAGGAGGAAGAGGAGGAGGAGGAAGAGGAGGAGAAGGAGAAAAAGGAGAAGGAGGAGAAGAGGATTTTAAGGAAAGGAAGGTGAGCGATATAAATTATTTTATACTCATACACACACACACACACACACACACACACACACACACACACACACACACACTCATACACACAAACACAAACACACACTCTCACTCACACACACACACACACACACACACACACACACACACACACACACACACACACTCATACACACAAACACAAACACACACACACACACACACGCACACACACACACACACCATCCTCTTGCTCAAGGAGGACAGTAACTGCTTGGTCATCAGTGAAACTTTGCACCGTGAGCGAGGCGCGAACCCGAGCCTGCCGAATGACAGGCCGAGACGTTACCACCGAGCTACCAAACAGTGTGTGTGTGTGTGTGTGTGTGTGTGTGTGTGTGTGTGTGTGTGTGTGTGTGTGTGTGTGTGTGTGTGTGTGTGTGTGTGTGTGTTGGATAGGCACCCAGATTAAATTGTTTTGAGTGCGTGTGACTAGTGAATGTGTTTGTGTGTATGAGCATGTTAGGAAGGTAGCTGGAGTTGTATTTCATGTGTATGTGTGTGTGTGTGTGTGTGTGTGTGTGTGTGTGTGTGTGTGTGTGTGTGTGTGTGTGTGTGTGTGTGTGTGTTTTACAATCGCCCCAGCTTCGAACAGTGCACTCAATTGTGGCGGTCAAAAGACAGCATCAACGCCACTTAATTCCTCAGTTCACCTTGAGAAAGGGAGGAAGAGAGAGAGAGAGAGAGAGAGAGAGAGAGAGAGAGAGAGAGAGAGAGAGAGAGAGAGAGAGAGAGAGAGAGAGAGAGAGAGAGAGAGAGAGAGAGAGGAGAATGTGGGAAACAATAGGAAGGAGAGCAGATATCTACTTCCTGGAACATAGATAGAGGAGGAGGAGGGGGGGAGTAAGAGGAGAAGGAGGAGGGGGAGTAGGAGTAAGAGATAGAAAATCAAGGGAAGCAGAGCGAATGAGGGAGAAACATGGAAGTGGCGGAAAAGGAAAGAGAGAGAAAAAAAAAATTATACAGAAGAACATATAGATAAATAGATAGATAGATAGATAGATATATAAAGAGAGGAAAGAAAGGATTGTAGAAAACAAGTGAAATGATGTAGGAAGACTGGAGCAAACGGGAGGAGGAGGAGGAATTAGGGGAAATTTGGATGGGAGGAGTGTTGGAGGAGAGGTCTTTTAAGTATCTAAGTAAGGAGAGGGAAGAGAGGAGGGTGGGAGTAAGGGAGGAAACGAGGGCAGGAGAGAGTAAGAGAGTAAGAGAGAGAGAGAGAGAGAGAGAGAGAGAGAGAGAGAGAGAGAGAGAGAGAGAGAGAGAGAGAGAGAGAGAGAGAGAGAGAGAGAGAGAGGAGAGAGAGAGAGAGAGAGAGAGAGAGAGAGAGAGAGGAGAGAGAGAGAGAGAGAGAGAGAGAGAGAGAGAGAGAGAGAGAGAGAGAGAGGAGAGAGAGAGAGAGAGAGAGAGGAGAGAGAGAGAGAGAGAGAGAGAGAGAGAGAGAGAGAGAGAGAGAGAGAGAGAGAGAGAGAGAGAGAGAGAGAGAGAGAGAGAGAGAGAGAGAGAGAGAGAGAGAGAGAGAGAGAGAGAGGAAAAAAAATGGTTGTGAAGGATTGAATGAGACTGGAGTAAAACGTAAGTAAGCCAATAAAAGATTGAAAAAAAAAAATTTGTGTTGTGAGATGGAAGGGCTTTGAGGGGACTGAGGGAAGATTTAGTAATGCACGGAACAAAGGGGTTTTAATAAAATAGAAGGAATGGAATGAATTAAGAATATTAAAAAGGAGACGGTCTGGGAGAGAGAAGAATTTGAGGCAAAAGTGGAGGAAAGATACTGCTGAGAAGGGAAGGATTGGGGTCTATGGGTTAGGGGCTGAAGGTTGGATGTAAATGTGAAGGAAGAGGAGAAGAAGGAGGTTCAAGAGAGTTGAAAGTCGCTAAAGAAATTCTATGACTGAGAATACACACATGCACGCACGCACGCACACACACACACACACACACACACACACACACACACACACACACACACACACACACACACACACACACATTGACACTTGGAATAACTTACGGCCATATTCATGATCCTTTGTAATTGCGATGAACACGGTACAAATGCTACCGTCGAAATTATGACAAGCATATTCATGGTCGTGCATGGAGGCAGAAATATCTATGTGCAAGGTTAATAAAAACGGCTTTAATTAAAAAATATAGATCGTAACAAAACATCTTATATATCCTCTCACTCAATAGTTTCATTATTTGAGTACGTATTATACTATTCATCCTCACAGTTTAGTGTCTGCTTGTTACATTTATTATGGAAGGCAGGCCCGTGACTCTACTGATATGCTCGTATGCAAACGAATTTCTTATATAAAGTTACCTGTTGACCTTTCGTTAATTTTTATTTATTTATTTTTT
>JAPQNM010000017.1:1916678-1934178 GCA_029783475.1 Metacarcinus magister | reverse complement strand
ATATATATATATATATATAAATATATATATATATATATATATATATATATATATATATATATATATGTATGTATATAGATATAAACACATATATATATATATATATATATATATATATATACATATATATATATATATATATATATATATATATATATATATATATGTATATATATATATATATATATATATATATGTATATATATATATATATATATATATATATATATATATATATATATACATATATATATATATATATATATATATATATATGTATATATATATATATATATATATATATATATATATATATATATATATATATATATATATATGTATATATGCAGAAAGAAACAAGGATAGAGAAAGAAGGGAAGAAAAGGAAGGAAGGAAGGGAAGAAGGAAGGAAGTAAGGAAAGAAAGAAAGAAAGAAGGAAGGAAGGAAGGAAGGAAGGAAGGAAGGAAGGAAGGAAGGAAGGAAGGAAGGAAGGAAGGATGGATGAAGAGGAAAGCGGTGAACGCAATATTCCCTCCGTCGTTTATATTCCCAAGGGTTTGATGGAGAGAAAAAAAAAGTGGGAGTAGGAAAAATTGGACGAGGAAGAGAAGGAGGATGAGGAATAGAAGGAGAAGGATGAGGAAGAAGAGGAGGAGAAGGATGAGGAAGAAGAGGAGGAGGAAGATGAAAAGGAAGAAGAGGAGGAGGAGGAAGAGGAGCCCCAAAAGATCAGAGTAGAATATTCGAAGACCACTATAGAATAAAGTTCATAGAGACATCACTTGAGTATTGGAGGGAAGATAACAGGAGGAGAGGAAGAATGAGAGAAAAATGACAGAAGTGGAGATAAAGGAAGATCACAGAGAAGATAAAGACGATACATGAATTTTTTGAGACGAGAGAGAGAGAGAGAGAGAGAGAGAGAGAGAGAGAGAGAGAGAGAGAGAGAGAGAGAGAGAGAGAGAGAGAGAGAGAGAGAGAGAGAGAGAGAGAGAGAGAGAGAGAGAGAGAGAGAGAGAGAACGGTAGTGAGTTATGAAGAACTACGTTGCTGACCTCCCTGAATTGAGCCAAAGGTTAACAGGTCAGTATGTACATGTCTGATGAAGGAGGAGGAGGAGGAGGAGGACGAGGAGAGAATGAAAGAAGAAAGAGGAAGAGGAAGAGATGCTTGCATATGTGTAAGAGGAGGAGAGGAGTAGTAGTAGTAGTGGGTGAACGACACGTACAATTTAAATAGTTGGCTGGTCTACATACAATATCTTTGAGCCACCAAAATGTGCAGCCACCACCAAAATTGTAAAAGAGATGGTTGTCCTCCTCCATAGCTATATTCAAGACGCACCCATTGCACCGTTTGTGATGAAAATTTTTTTTCTGCTGCCAAAACTCTTATTTCAGAAGACACACAGAAACACCAAAACAGGCGAGAACGTGAAAGCGGTCACAAGAAGAGTGGATCTGTAGCTGGACAACAAACTAGATGAGCTCCTAGACCTAGAGGAAGCCAGATCCATCCAGAAGAAACTGCCAAGACCTTCACTAAACAATCGAAGACAGGAAGACAAAACCCGTAATGTTGCCGACAGGATGCAGCAAGGCAAGGTGTCATCAGCACTGCGGGCACTTAATGAAGAACAGTCAGGTGGAGTGCTGCCCCTCACCAGGGAAACCATTCACCTGCTGAAGGAGAAACATCCTCCACCCAGTGACACGGATGGACTCAGACTGCAGGGACGTCATTGTACACCGAACAGTGTTATCTACGAAATAATAACCGGAGAAATGATTTGGAAAAAATCTCTCCAAACACACGGCAGTGCTGGTCCATCAAGACTGGATGCGAAAGGATGGCGTCGCCTGATGAGCAGCATCCTCTGTGGCAGTGCCGCTAGTGACCTGTGTAACGCCCTGGCGGCACTAGCGAGGAAGCTTGCCACCACCACCTGTTACCATGTAGACGCCCTCACTGCCTGCCGCCTCATTCCCCTTGACAAAAAGCCGGGATGCAGACCCATTGGCATCGGCGAAGTCATACGACGCGTCGTGGGTAAATGCATCATGGCTTTTGTCAAGGAGGATGTGAGGAGGGCGATGGGAAACCTTCAAGTGTGTGCAGGACAGCAGGCAGGGGGAGAAGCGGCCGTCCACGCCATGACAGAAATCTTCAGTGAAGGTAATTGTGAAGCGGTGCTTTTAGTAGACGCCAAAAATGCATTCAACAAAATAAACAGAGAAACAATGCTTCACAATATTGAAATTAAATGTCCCTTTCTGGCGAGATATGTAGCAAACACATATAGGGAACCTTCCAATTTGTACATGAATAATAATAGTACCAGTAGTGTTAAATTAATTAAATCAATGGAAGGGACAACACAAGGTGACCTAGTGGCCATGGCTATGTACGCCCTTGGGCTCTCAGTGCTCCAAGATATTATTTTATATGAAAAAACAAAGGTGAAGCAAGTGGCGTATGCTGATGACCTATCAGGGACTGGCAAAATATCAGATCTGAAAAAGTGGTCGGGGTTGGTGAATGACAATGGCCTTATTATAGGTTACACGTCCAAGGCCGCGAAGTGCGTCCTTATTGTAAAGCCCGAACACTATGTTAGTGCAATAGAAACCTTCAGTGGCAGTGGGGTAATTATAACAAAGGATGGACAGAAGCAGTTGGGTGCTGTCATAGGAACAGAGGAGTTTAAAAAGGAGTACGTCGGAGAAAAAGTAACAGAGTGGTTGAGAGAGGTAAACGTCCTGTCTGACATGGCCAAGACTGAGTCTCACGCAGCCTACTCCACTTACACGCATGGCCTGCAACATCGGTGGAACTTTGTCATGCGCACCATCCCAGGCATCAGCCCTCTCCTTACACCGCTGGAGAACTCAATAAGGACTACCTTCCTACCAGCGCTACTGAGGTCTCCCACCATCGGGGATGATGAGAGAGGATTGCTTGAACTTCCACCAAGATTGGGCGGGATGGGAATCACCTCCTCTGAGAAGTTGGCGGTTGTGGAGAACCTCAACTCCCTCAACCTTACCAGGTCCCTCACAGAGAAGATCGTTGCTCAGGACCCACATGGTGAAATAGACCAAAGTGTGGTCAATGAGGAAAGGAAAAAGACAGCGAGAGACAAGGCAACAAGATCAACGAAACTGTCTTGAACATCTGAAAAAACATCCTGCCTGCTAACACGGTAAGCAAAATCCACACTGCACAGGAAACGGGAGCATCCAACTGGCTAACGTCACTGCCCATCAGAGCAAAGGGCTTCAGCCTCAACAATCAAGAATTTGTCGACGCCACTGCTCTGAGGTATGGCTGGCCAGTGAAAGGACGTCCCAACACCTGTGTGTGTGGTGTTCTCCCAATGACGTTAACCACTCCATGACGTGTAAAAAGGGGGGATTCGTGTGTATCAGGCATGATGAGGTAAGGAATCTGATCGTCAACATGCTCAGAGAGGTGTGCCATGACGTCTCCACCGAACCAACCCTTCTACTATTGGACGGCGAACATCTGCGATACAGGACGGCCAACACAACTAACGAGGCTCGCGTGGATATCAGTGATCGAGGTTTCTAGACATGGGGGGAAAAAGCTTTCTTGGACATCCAGATCTTTGACCTGTTGGCCGCATGTCACCAAGACCTCTCCCTGGAGGCTGCCCATCACAGGAATGAGCGGGAAAAGATCAGGGCGTATGGTGAGAGGATCCAGCACGTTGACCCGGGCAGCTTCACCCCTCTGGTCTTCACCACGTCCGGCGGGATGGGCTTCAGTGCTAAGTGCTTCTACTCAAGATATCTTTTACCCGTGGCGCCGGTAGGCTTCAAGGAGACCTTAGATGGTTGGCCTCCGCCCGTTAGTAACGCGGGTTAGATTTTTTAAGTGACGCCTTGTTTCTTCTTAGCCGACTTAATGGCAGAAAAAAAGCACCAGCCAAGGAGCCATGTTGTCGCCTGGATGAGGTGTCGCCTCTCATTTTCCCTACTCAGATCTGCCCTCCTGTGTCTCAGGGGTACAAGATACTCCACCCCCTCAACCACGGACATAAGCGGCCTTGACTGTGACGCCACAGTGGTAGAAAGTGGCATTAGGATTAATAATATAGGGGTAGAATAAGGCTTTAGTTCTAGGAATACATAGTTAATATAAACATTATTTAAATTGTAGAGTATGCCGCGGGCAGCATGAGCCTCTCTATATGAAACGAGGCGTCACTTAAAAAATCTAACCTGCGTTACTAAAGGGCGGAGGCCGACCATCTAAGGCCTCCATTGAGCCTACCGGCGCCACGGATAAGGTATAAAAAAAAATGTTATGTGAATAAACATAGGGTGGAGGTATCTTTAGTTGCAGTAGTAGAAGAAAGAAAAAAAAGTAGTAGTAGTAGTAGTAGTAGTAGTAGTAGTAGTTGTTGTTGTTGTTGTTGTTGTTGTTGTTGTTGTTGTTGTTGTTGTTGTTGTTGTTGTTGTTGTTGTTGTTGTAGTAGTAGTAGTAGTAGTAGTAGTAACAGTAGCAGTAGCAGTAGTAGTATGAGGAGGAAAAGTGAGCTAGGAAAAAAGAGGAAGAGGAGGAGGCAGAGATAATAGTGTCTAAGGAGGAGGAGGAGGAACACAGTGGAACACAAAAGAAGAACAAACAACAACATATGTTGGCCTTAACAAGGCTATTTGAGATAAACCAATCTGAAGTGAGAGGCACAAGACAGTAAAGGAGGAAGAGGCGGAGGATTACAAAGGACTACAAAGGAATACAGGCAGCAATAGATCTATAGGTACCCACCAACCACCCGCCCTCCCTCCAGCCGAAGCTTGTCACAAAAGAAGCGATACCGTGTAGTATTATTGAAAAACTACCTGGAATTTAAGAGGACAGTGAGAAGAATGCTGTATTTACAAAACTAACTTTATGGACGCAAGTTTGAAGAACGTTTAACTAGTCTGAAACAAACAGTGCCAGCCGGGAATTTGATATAAAGTAATTTTCAAGGTGTTTTATTTAGAGTTTCGACGATTGACGACGCTCGAGGGTAGTCCATTCCAAATAATGACAACACGATCAAAGAAAAAGTACATGGCTTTGTTAGTTTCTAAGCATTTACCAAGTATCTTGAAGTCGTTGTTTATAGTGTTGTAACAACGATCCACTGTGATATAGGCGTCTGGACTGATGTGAATCCATTGAAGATTTAGCCTATTTTTTGTTAGGGGAAATAAGTTTAGTTTTTCAAGTCGTTCCTCGTATGTTATGAAATCTTGGTATCATTTTAGTTACACGACGATATACTTTCTCTAGTTTTTAGATATCCTTCTTGAAATAAGGTGACCAAAATTGTACACAATATTCTAAGCGGTGACGCACGATTGAACTATACTTAAGTCACTCATGCGATTTTAAATTGAAAGTTCTACCAATGAAACCAACCATTTTATTTGCAAGTTTTAGTACTTTAGTACATTAGTAGCTTGATTTTAGATCTCTTGAAATTGTTATGCCTAAGTCATTAAATTAATTTACAATTTTGATTTAGACATCCTTCATTAAGTAACTTGTAAGAGAGTTGTAATTTTCGATATGAAGTACGTGTCATTTATCTAAGTTGATATAAATTAGTCATTTTTCTGACCAATCCACTATGTATGAATCAACGTTGAGCTTCTGAAGTAGCTGTATTTGGTACTTTGTGTAGTCGGCAAATCTTAATATCTTGCAAATTATGCCGTAATCGATGTCAATCACATAGATAGTAAAGAGAATAGATCCGAAAACTGTCCCTTCAGGAACTCCACTATTGACACTGATCCAATATGAAACCTTTTCATTTAGTACTACTCGTTGCTATCAATCCGAAAGCCAATTTTTTATCCACTTTCAAAGATTACCCATTATGCCATGAGCTTTTACTTAACTGAAAAGACGCTTTATCAAACACTTTTTGAGTGACTGGAGTGGTTTACTGCAATATCTTCCACTGTGAAAACGAATGCAAAAAATATTCAGAATATCCGCCTTAATGTTTTAATTTTCGGTGTGATCGCTAGTTTGCGTAATCAACGAACCAATATATATATATATATATATATATATATATATATATATATATATATATATATATATATATATATATATATATATATATGTATATATATATATATATATATATATATATATATTTATATATATATATTTTTTTTATTTTATTTATTTTTATTTTTAACATTAAAATAGTGCCAGCCAAGGGCAAACATCTAGGTTAAAAAAAATTCCCCTTGTCGCCAGACCCTGCAAAGAAGACAGTAGGTGAAATAGAAGCAAAGGGTGGAGGTCCGATTAACATTAGAGGTGTTTTGACACTACTCTTTTGAAAGAGTTTAAGTCATAGGCAGGTGGAAAAACAGACAAAGGAAGAGAGTTCCCGAGTTTACCAGTGTAAGGAACGAAAGATGGACAGCATAAGGATAAGAAGTAGATGTACAAACTTATATATATATATATATATATATATATATATATATATATATATATATATATATATATATATATATAATGTGACTAGTTCCTAGGGATGATGTCATTTTGTGGTGAGGCCCGTAGGGGTGGTCGGTGACCTTGAGCGGGTGTCGTGCCCTTCTTGCTCCGGGCCCCGGCGTCTCGTGAGCCCCGTTATAATTTTCTTTTGTGTTTTTGGTTGTGTTGCCATGTTTTTGTCCTGTGGATGTTGTTTGCGTTACCTGTTTGCTCAGTGCGGCAACAGGCCTCTTTGGGCATCTTTTGAGCCTTTCTTGCGAGGGAGGGTATAATGTAGTGCAGAGGTCCCTCTTGTGGGGGGCTGGCTGGCGCCAGTGAACCCACACCGGTGGCGCGGCTGCCTCTGTTTTCTGGCCGGTGGAGTGTCGCGTCAGTCTGCTCGTGGCTACGGTCAGGGTTAGACGTTAGAGTTTGGTTTCGGTTCTCGTCGTTGTCTTTTGTACATATTAGCTAGTCAATTACATGCCACATTGCTCTGTTGGTGGTGGCTTAGCTAAGGGTCGTGTTTCTTGGTCTTGTAGTTTCTGGGAGCTGTGAAACACGTATTAGTACAGAAACGTGCTCAGTGAGCTTCGTCTACTTTGCCCCACGCACAATACACACACACACACACACACACACACACACACACACACACACACACACACACACACATCCATTGGCTTACACTAAGTAATAGTGTTCGCGTTGGACAAAGTAAAGACGGGCAACGCTTTGACGGAACGTTCCTAGCCCCAGTAGTGGCAGGAAGAGAGAGGACGCCAATAGTTATATGAGGGTGGAATTCCTCCTCTGCTGGGGTTCACAGGCTTTCATAGCCTGAGAAGTGTAAAAGCTCCAACCACTTTTCGAGGTCTTCGTTGATGTTGGGTTATTTCTCTAGGTATACCATTCTCGAAAGCGGTCGCGGCTACTTAGCCCTTCCGCCAGAACCCAAACCTCTGCATCTCAGAGTTGTGGCTATGTAAATTATCGAGGTCCACCGCAGGGAGAATTGGTGGCCTCATGTCGAACCTGGTAGCAGTGTGTCACACCCTACTGCTGTGATATTTATTTTCCTGTTGTGTCCAGGGATGAAAGTAAACCGGTACGCAGTGGTACGCCGTACCGGAAAGAGATATACAGCTGTGTCGTAGAAAATACGGCCCCCAGAAAAAACGCACTCCGGCAGCGTCAAAACTCTCATACCGCATCTCACTCACTCGTCTCTCAGTCTCCGCGGCTGAGGCTCAGTATGCACCAACTGATTGAGGGGGGTGAGTGTGCCCGCCCCTCTATCTCTCTCTCTCTCTCTCTCTCTCTCTCTCTCTCTCTCTCTCTCTCTCCTCTCTCTCTCTCTCTCTCTCTCTCTCTCTCTCGTTCTGCTGTGAGAGCGTATATATATATATATATATATATATATATATATATATATATATATATATATGTATATATATATATATATATATATATATATATATATATATATATATATATATAGCGCATAAGGATGGTTCTCTCTCTCTCTCTCTGTGCATATATATATATATATATATATATATATATATATATATATATATATATATATATATATAAGGATGGTTCTCTCTCTCTCTCTCTCCATTTCAATCTTTATAAAAGTGCCTTTCAAGAGCAATAGTGCCCGACGCTCACTACTACAAGTTTAGAGCACTACTGAGTAGCGAGTCCAGTGAGCAGCGCGGGATGAGCTACGCTACGTCTGGCAGCTGAAGGGGATACATTTCTTTCTGGGAGTCTGAATTTCCTATGACACCGGTACGCCATGTTACGCTTTTAAATAATAATAATAGTAATCATAATAATAATAATAATATATAATAAACATTTCCAACATACGACTATGTCAACAAAGCGTACGAAAAGACGATATGAAAATAAACAAAAACATAAAATAATGAATAAAACAATAATATAAAAATCATTTATCACATAAACTCTACAAATTAATTAACAACATTAAAAATATATATAACAAACACTAATAGTAACAAATAAATAACATACAACAATGTCTACGAAACCGATGTAAACAAACCACAAGAAGAAAAGAAAAGCAGATTGTTTGGAAGAAGAGGACATAAGAAACTTGTCTATATACCGTGAAATTAGGGACAGGGGTGAAAGTAAGCCGGTACGCAGTGGTACGCCGTACCGGGAAGAGATAGTACCTGCAAGAATCTAATCCTACTTTCACCCCTGGTTGTGTCAAAGAGGAGAGAGGTCAAGGGTGTCTAGTTTTCCAGTGACCTGTGTCGTTTTAATGCACAGTCTACCTCTCCCTCCGCCGCACCAGTAGAAGGGATAACTTGTGAGACTATTGTTCTCGTCGTCTCGCCCGGACATGTGGCGATTGTTTTCCCCTTGGTTGCAAATCACGGACCGGCCATTTTGTTGGTCAGGAGTGTGACTTAAAAAAAAAAAAAATAGATAAATAAATAAATAAATATATATATATATATATATATATATATATATATATATATATATATATATATATATATATATATATATATATATAAATGGCTTCACCACAGCCAGCCTCGAAGTTCCCATCTGGGGAGGGGACCGCAAATGTCCCCAGGTCGGACTGCCCCTCTGCTGACGACCTCGGGTGTCTTGACACTTCCTCTAACACTTTTACTCTCGATTTCTGCAACATTTGTGGCCTTAGATCTAATTTCCAATCTGTGGAACACCATCTCTTCTCCACTAAACCTCATCTTCTCTTCCTAACTGAAACACAGTTGTCTGTGACTACTGACAGCAGCCCCTTCTCTGTTCCCTCCTACTTTCTCTATCCTCATTTTCAATCCAAAGCTGGCTGTTGCGCATATGTGCGTAACGACATTACTTGCTCTCGTGCCCACAATCTTGAATCTTCAGAATTTCCTACCATCTGGCTAAGACTTCAATGTCACTCTCTAACTAAATTCATCTGTGCTGTATATCTCTCACCTAATTCCTCTGACTATGTAAACTTCTTTGACTATTTGACTTCTAAAGTGGAGCACATCCTATCTCATTTTCCTTATGCTGAGATCTCCATTTTAGGGGATTTCAATGTTCACCACCAGCTTTGGCTGGTGATCAAACCTTCAACTTTGCTATCCTTCATGACCTAGAGCAGCTAGTGCAGTTCCCTACCCGTATCCCTGACCGCCTTGGAGACACGCCAAACATTCTTGATCTTTTCCTAACTTCCAATCCTTCAGCTTACTCTGTTAAACTTTCCTCTCCGTTGGGCTCCTCCGATCACAATCTTATTTCTATTATCTTTCCTATCACTCCAGTGCAGCCTCAGGACCCGCCTAAGCAGAGGTGCTTCTGGCATTTCAACTCTGCTAAGTGGGAGGACCTGAGGCAGTACTATTCAGATTTTCCTTGGGATGATTATTGCTTCCATGTCAGAGATCCTTCTCTTTGTGCCGAGCGCATAACAGAGGTGATTATCTCTGGCATGGAGCTATACATTCCTCATACTTTCTCTAATACTAAAGCTAAAAAGCCCTGGGGCGAGTTCAGCGAGGTGGGGGGGGCAGATTTCGGCAACTGAACGATAAAGGACACCAAGCACGTCGATGTGGTCCCTGTGTTGTGATGATCAGCTGACTGATCCAAGATGGCGGCGCACCCTTTTAGTGGGCACCCTTATCGCCGTAGAAAAAACTTGCTGATTAACATATAATAGAGTCTGGAGCAATTATAGCTGCAGTAAATGCAGTATTTAGATGGCCAGAAGATGTGAGGAAATAAAAGAAGCCGTAAACTCCTGTGAGCGTGGTGATATTGCGTAGATGATAGTGTGGCTGGTAAATTTCTAGTTCCTCCCAATGCACTTGGATGTAAATAACACACTTTTCGTATAAATATTGATCTATTTCGAACGATTTTGGCATTCATTTTCGTCGCAAATGCATATCTAATAAGACATCCCCATCAACCCCCAACAATTCTGGGGACCTGTGGGAATGCGGGGTTCTTGGGGGAAGACAAAATACAATGATTGTCAGTAAGTAGTTTGGTAATTCTGCATAACTACTGCTTCGACGATATCGATATAAATATGAAGTCGTACATAGTGTACTTAACACATTTGTAAAGGTTTCAGGCGGTGCTAACCATTACTTAGCTGGTAAAGCATCTTTCAAGTTATGTTATGTTAGGTTATGGGGTAGAATTTTACATCTTCACCGAAATAAATTGTCTGCAACGCGTCTAACTTTCTATTGTTGGTCATAGAGAACATTTAATAGCTTCTAAATTAACCTAGGTAAAGATTCGAAAGACGACCCAGTCTGTTTTTTGGACAAAACTATTTTTTTCTGATAAATTTTGATGTGTTTTGAATTAATCTGATGTTTGTTTGTTATGCCATGCATTTTTTTCCCAAGGTAAAAATTGCCACAAAAAAGTCAGATTAATTCAAAACCATCAAAATCAATAAGAGAACAAATTTCTTTAAGTAAGCCTAAGCAAACCTAATTAAACCTAACTTAACCAAAGCAAACCTAATTAAACCTAACCTAACCTATCTGAACAAGTATCTGAGGTTGAATTTGCAGTGCATTATAAAGGTAGTGAGATATCGAGTGGGTCATCTTACGAAACTTTACCTGGTTTGGTTATGTAAGGGTAGATTTAGTTAGGTTAGACTTAATTAGGTTTGCTTAGGTTTAATTAAGTTTACTTAAAGCAATTTTTCTCCTATTGATTTTGATGGTTTTGAATTAATCTGACTTTTTTGTGGCAATTTTTACCTTGGGGAAAAAAAATTACCTGGCATAGCAAATATACATCAGATTAATTCAAAACACATCAAAATCTATCAGAAAAAATTTGCTTTGTCCAAAAAACAATCTGGGTCGTCTTCCGAATCTTTACCTGAACCTAACATAACATAACCTAAATTAACCAAACCTTAACCTACATTGACAAATAACAGAACCTTGTTCAAACCAAACTAAACTTTACTTTTCGAAGAGGTCTCACAGAAAACATTGAATATCTCACAAACTAAGAATTTGCGACGGAATTTTAATTAAGAAAACCTTTTCAAAATGCAACAGGTAATGCAAAAATACAACCCTGAATTCTCTAGAGCATTCTAATGAAGATGTAAAATAATACTGGTTATGGTTAGGTTACATTAGGTTATGGTTAGATTAGGTTTGGTTGGGTACGGTTTGGCTCGGTTAGGTTCGGTTATATAAGCTTTTCATTACCCAAAAGTTAGGCATTTCAATCAATTTTTTTCCGGATTGCCATATTAAAGCCTGAATCTAAGTCAATTTCTCTAAGTCAATTACTCGAAATCAATTGCTCGAGAAATAATTTCTCAAACTATCAATTGCTCAACAGTAAATTGCTCTAAATAATAACCTAACCTAAATAGAAATGTACCCGTTCTTGATTTTAACTGTTCAATTAACAATAATAAAGTTGTATTTCTTTATCATATTTTTGGATATTATTCATTAAACTAACTTTTTTCGAGCAATCTACCTTTCGAGCAATTGATTGTTCGAGATATTATTTTCCGAGCAATTTACTGTCGAGCAATTGATTTTTAAAAATTTACCGGATACCTTATGGCCTATATTTGATTATAATGACGAGCACAACCTGAAACCTTCACAAATGTGTTAAGTACACTATGTATAGTATGTAGGACTTCATATTTCTATTGATATCGTCCGAGCAGTAGTTCTGTAGATTTACCAGCAGTTTCGAATACATTTAATGAGCTTTATTTTTTCATATATTTATTTTCTAAGTGTAATCTGAAGGATTACCTTACCCAGAAGGTGATCCCAGCATTGTACATCATTCTTGGCAACTCACCCAGTCTTTTCAGGTGTCCAAACCATCTCAGTATTCATATCAAATTATTGTTGTAATTTACTTAAAAAATAATGTCTCTTAAGGTAAACATGATAGAAAACCAAGAAAATTTATTGACTTGTAAATACAATCGATTAGATTATCTTAGATTATAAATAAACATTCAAGACATAAACCCATATACATTAATGAATGTACAGGTTTGGGAGACTGCACTTTGTAAAAATTGAAAATGAAAGTAGCTGAGGAATAATATGGAGATAACATTAGTGTCTTCTCCCGAGGTTAATACTTACATGTCAGATATAATTAAGGTATGTTCCTATCAAATTTGTTATTTTATGTCGCCTCTATCTGTATATAGACAATTAGGTACAGTAGGTGTTGTGTTATTAATAGATAGTCGGGTCTTAGGGCGTTTCTTGACCATCTGTTGTAAGACGAATTTCTTATTACCGAGACGGCGATATTAAACAACGTCTTACTTCATCATATATACGAATGTATTGACTTCACTGGCTTAATTACTTATTCTATAACTTCAAAGGATCTTAGTGCATTGTTCCTGGGTGAACCTCAGTCTCTGACAGATAAGAAAATTAGCTTAAACGTCTCCGACAGTGGAAATCTAAGATTCTGCTGCTACTTCTTCTGGTCGCCTTGCAAAATGTAAACAAAAAACCCCCCAGTCTCAGTCCAAGTCCCCTCGGCTGATGCTCTGAGAGCATCAGCCGACCATATCGATATATATCGATGCAGCAACGCTCGGCTTGAGGAACGCGGCGTTGTGTTTGGCTGAGCTCGGCTCATAATCATTGCGGGAGTCGCTACCGAACGGGCCCCTGGTTTAACTCTGCTTATTCTCGTGCTGTCAATGATAGAGAGGCGGCTCACAAACGGTACTGTAGCCATCCATCTGCTGAAACTCATGCCTTATATATTTCTCCCCGTAATCATGCCAAATCTATTCTCCAACTTACCAAAAACTCTTTCATCAATAAAAAATGTCAAAGTCTTTCCAACTCTAACTCTTCTCGTAATTTATCTCATCTAGCCAATAATATCTTTCCCTCCTTTACTTCAACCAGATGGCCCCACAGCTGTCTCTTCTTTCTCAAAAGCCGAACTCTTCGCTCAAACCTTTGCTACCAACTCTACTTTGGATGATACTGGGCATATTCCTCCTACTCCTCCTTACGGTCCGGATGGAGTCCCTCCTGTTCTCAAAAACTGTGCTTCCGAACTCGCTCACTGCCTGGTCAAACTCTTTCGTCTGTCTCTCTACTTCTACCTATCCTTCTTGCTGGAAATTTGCTCACATTCAACCTGTCCCTAAAAAAGGTGACCGCTCCAATCCTTCTAACTACCACCCTATAGCTTTGATTTCCTGCCTTTCTAAATAAAGCCTTTGAGTCTGTTCTTAACAAGAAGATAATGAGGCATCTATCAGCTCACAACCTTCTCTCTGATTGCCAGTATGGTTTCCGTAAAGGCCGATCTACTGGTGATCTTGCTTTCCTAACTGAATCTTGGTCATCCTCTTTTAGGGACTTTGGTGAAACCTTTGTTGTCGGCCTTAACATATCGAAAGCCTTCGATAGAGTCTGGCATAAATAATTAATTTCTAAACTACCCTCCGTCGGATTCTATCCTTCTCTCTGTACCTTCATCTCCAATTTCCTTTCCGACCGGTCTTTTGCTGCTGTAGTGGACGGTCATTGTTCTTCCCCTAAAACTATCAACAATGGTGTTCCTCAGGGTTCTGTCCTATCACCCACTCTCTTTTTATTATTCATCAATGATCTCCTAAATCTGACTCAATGCCCTATCCACTCCTATGCTGATGACACCACCTTGCATTTTTCAACGTCGTACAACAGACGCCCAACCCAACAAGAATTAAATGACTCAAGGCGAGATGCTATAGGACGCTTAACTTCTGATCTTTCACTAGTTTCTGATTGGGGCAGAGCAAACCTTGTTTTGTTCAATGCTTCAAAAACTCAATTTCTACAACTATCTACTCGACATAACCTTCCAGATAACTATCCCCTCTTCTTCAATGACACTCAACTTCCCCTCTCCTCCACATTAAACACACTCGGTCTATCCTTTACTAAAAATCTAAACTGGCAACTTCATATCTCTACTCTTGCTAAATTAGCTTCCAAGAAGTTAGGTGTCCTATGGCGTCTGCGTCCATTTTTCTCTCCCTCTCAGCTGCTTGCTCTGTACAGGGGCCTTATCCTCCCATGTATGGAGTATGGCTCTCATGTCTGGGGGGGTTCAACTCATACAGTTCTTTTAAACAGGGTGGAGTCTAAAGCTTTTCTACTTATCAACTCTCCTCCTCTAACTGACTGTCTTCACTCTCTAAGTCACCGCCGCAATGTTGCATCTTTATCAATCTTTTACCGCTATTTTCATGGTGACTGTTCTTCTGAACTTGCTAACTGCATGCCTCCTCCCCTCCCGCGGCCTCGCTGCACAAGACTTTCTACTTCTTCTCATCCTTATTCTGTCCATCTACCTAATGCAAGAGTTAACCAGTATCTTCACTCTTTCATCCCTTATACTGGTAAACTCTGGAACTCTTCCTTTGTCTGTTTTTTCACCTGCCTATGACTTAAACTCTTTCAAAAGAGTGTCAAGACACTTCTCACACTAATTTGGACTTCCCCCATGTCTATATTTCTCCTACTGTCCTCTTTACAGGGTCTGGCGACAAGCGGGATTTTTTTTTTATACTTAATTTATTTTTCCCTTAGCCAGTACCCTTGTAATGTAAAATATATATATATATATATATATATATATATATATATATATATATATATATATATATATATATATATATATATATATATATATATATATATATATATATAACTGTAGTATTCATTAGGATTTGACTTACTGATATCAGCAATGCGAACTTCGAGATTTCTCTTACTTTGTTTTATAAGTTTCTTGGTATTTCGCCGATTTATATCATGTTTGAACTTGTTATTTTCATTCTAAGTCACTTTATATTTTCCATAGGCACTTATATTGACTGATAGGCTGACTGATAGTGTTGTTCTACCACTATGTTCTGAACCGAGCGCCGATTTCATAGTGTTAAACAAAAATATACAGCTCGGTTTATCTTAGTGGTGAATAAAAGACATTTTTTTTTAACTCCTCCACCTGCGAAAGTATCTTCCAATTCCTCCGGTTAGTTACTCTGAAATGCCAGTGGTCGCTGGCTGTTTTAATATAGGTCTCGGTATAGACTTTTGATGGTCTGTAACACACTTACATTCTAACCTCTCTCTCGTGATAAATTTTGATATAACATGCTTATATATTACAAAACCTTAATTTTAAGTGTTTATGCTAACATAATTCATGTGATTTGGTGCTACACACTCTACAAAGCAGTTATTACAAGCTGAATACTCATCTAAGTTCTCACCATTAACATTTTTTTACTACTCCTGCTTCTGTTTAGTTTGAAAAAAATATCCCAGTTGCCATATATCAATCAATCATTGGGAGCATACGCCAAAAGGCGTGTTGCCTCGCCAACCAAAATAAGATCAGTTATCTTGATGTTGCCGACAGATGCTCTACAGTGACTTTGGTCCATAACTCTGCCCAGTACCCAGTCCATACAAGTATTGAAAAGTGATGGAGCAAGGACGCATCCCTGCCTCATTCCCGTATGCACAGGAAAGAAGTTGGACACGCCCCCTCCACACTTCACAGCACTCTCAGTCCCGGAGTACAGGCTAGATAGTAGTCCAATAATCCATGCAGGAATCCCGCGGAAGCGCAGAAGATCCCAGAGTGCCTCGCGATGCACTGAACCAAACGCCTTTTTGAGATCGACATAGGCTGCGAACATCCCCTGTCGAAATTCACGTCGGCGTTTCCATAGAGACTAATGCTTTATCTGGCAAATCCCAAAAGGAATCGAGTAAATACTACTTGTGATATAGAGATATTTAGAGAGCTGAAACATTGCCGTGATGAATTGACATACACAAATGAGAGAGTTATGGGATACCAATATAAGAGTGATGCTAGCAGAGGTATAGTCTTCCAAATCTTAACATAGATTCCTGGCGGGGCAGAATCCAGTATTTCCACGGGTCTAACGCTGCCTGTCTACGTGAACTAACCAATTAAAACTTGATGTACATAAGTAAAAGGCATATAAAATGCTTTAATTAAATCTGGCAGCGTTGGACCCATGGGAATACTGTGTTCTGCCCCACCAGGAATTAAGATTTGGAAGACTAGGAAGGAGTGAAAACTTCAAGTTTTTTGCTCCTTTTCCTTGCTTCTTCCAGTAGGTGTGTGGGAGAACGCCGATCTAAAGGCTACGTCGACTATACACTGACTCCCAACCCAAGTCCAAGTTCAAGGCTTCTCTCAAAACACCAAAACATCAATGTTTATCTTATATGTGTCAGAATTTCTAACTTTGTTTGATAGTCATGTAACGAGTGGAAAATATATATTATATATATATATATATATATATATATATATATATATATATATATATATATATATATATATATATATATATAGAGAGAGAGAGAGAGAGAGAGAGGGTGAGAGAGAAGAAAAAAGGAAATTTTCCCAAGATCATACATCGAGTACCTAGTAATGGCTTGTTTTTCGATAGTTCTTGTCCTATGCCCAATGATGATGACTAAAAATATTCCTGAAATTCTATTAGTTGGTTTGAGAATACATAAATGTCGTAAAGATTTTTTTTAGCATACCGAGTTCTTTGTGTGATATTAAGTCAGCAGGTGAAAGTGGCATTGTTTCCAAAATTAGTGACCGTTGCCATCGGTATTTCCGAGAATCCTTCTAATAATCGAGTAATTTTTTCTCACTTTCACTTTCATTTGCTTTACTAAACTGGATATTGAAAGTTATCACCCGGTGGTCCCTGGTACTGAATTCAGATAGTGTCTTGAATAGATGAGGAATTGAAGGACCGAGAGCCTGTCACCTGAATTTCTATCTGCTGGGAGGTTTTATACTTATACTGGAACATCGCATCATTGAGAAGTCCGGGTCGTGCTGAACCCACTG
>JAPQNM010000017.1:1906678-1909178 GCA_029783475.1 Metacarcinus magister | reverse complement strand
TTTGGGGCTGCCTTCACAGCGTCCTAAAGTTTCCAGTTGATAGATTTCCCCAGAGAATCGAAGGTTGTGCAAACTTTACCTTTATGTCTTTCGAGGGATCACACACAGGTTGGTGCCCACTTCTCCATCGGCTCCTCTCGCTTACAGCTGCTCACTCCTTCACCATTCGCCCCTCGTGAGGATGAAACGTTTCAGTTGACGAGAGAACTTAAGCCCTTGAAAACGTATCCAAGTTTACGATACGTCAAAGGACAGGGATGACCTTTGCACTCGAAAAGAACCCATCGTTTCTTTACACCTGCAATGCTCAGCGATAGAGATAGTTTTTTACTCATCAGATATTCGTCCTGCAGAGATCGTGGGGTTATGTAACGCTGATTCCACTGTTCGTGATTCCAGAGACGATGGCTTTCACCTGTGTGGGTGTGTCGTCGAGGGGATTACAGGAGTGGTGAGGGACAATGGCACGGGACTTTGACCTCCGCAAGGAATTTTAAGCTTCGAGAGAGACTGTTTGAGCCCCACCTGGAAATTGAAGGAAGTTCAGGACTCATGATGAAGCCTCCCAGTCCTGTTTCGGCCCAACTTGAATTATTTGACTCGCTGCTCCCCGAAGCCCCGGAAGAGGCCGTCGTGGATACTGAAGTTTAGAGACCTGCAACAACAACAACGTAATAAAAAGTTTGCACTGCCGACCGCTTAGAAAGCAAAAATCAACCAATTGGTGTTAGTATCAAAATACATCATTATCATCATTACTATTGTCATTACAAAGTCCATTAAATGTGGTGACAAGCGTGTTGAAGCAAGACAGGTGTCTGCACAGTGACTTTGACTAATTTGTACAAAGCGAAGACTGCACAACAGAGAGAGGAGGAAGAGGAAGAGGAGGAGGAGGAGAAAGAGGAGGAGGAGGAGGAGGAGGAGGAGGAAGAAGAAGAGTGGGAAGAGGGGAGGACAGCGTCAATACGACAGCCAAAGCAGTATTGCCAAAGTCACCAATCTGCTACCGGACCACTGTTGCCAGACCCGCTTACACTACGTACATTGGCTTCCAACTCAGCGGTACTTTTCCTAACCAAAATTTCATAGGAAGCCAACTGCACATCCACTATTACATCACAGCAACAAACACACACCCACCTACCCACCCACCTACACACACACACACACACACACACACACACACACACACACACACACACACACACACACACACACACTAACATACATTCCCCGGCACATACAATCATTAACACCCACACCACACCCACGTCCTTCCAGCACACAAAAGTTATACACAAATACTTTCACGTTTGTCTCTTTCTGCGCTCAATTTACAGACAAGACACACACCCTCCCCTTCCCCCCCTGTTGACACTAACCTCACCCACGACACAGCCACGTGAGAAAATGAGAGAGAGAGAGAGAGAGAGAGAGAGAGAGAGAGAGAGAGAGAGAGAGAGAGAGAGAGAGAGAGAGAGAGAGAATGTGTGTGTGTGTGTGTGTGTGTGTGTGTGTGTGTGTGTGTGTGTGTGTGTGTGTGTGTGTGTGTGTATAAATGAATAAATGAAAACTTTTTTGAAAACTTAACGTCCTTTTCGTACAATTTTTACCATATCAATACGTACTTGCTCTTCTTTTCCTCCCCTCGCCTCCCTTTCCTTAAACATTACTCCTTAAACATTACACTTTTTCCCACTCCCTATCTCCCCTTCCTCCTCCTTCTCCTCCTTCGTCATTTTATTCCTACGCATATCAACCATTTTCATATCTCTCACGTTCCCTTCACATATTTTTTACTGGTCCTCTCCCTCCTCTTACACTATCATGTCTTCCTTCTCTTCTTCCTTCATTCCTACTTTTCCCTTCCTCCTGCTCCCCTCAAACAATAGCACGCCCTCTTAAACTACTTTTGGTATTACAACATTCTGTAGTTCCAACATGTTTATATGTGGCAAGGGATTTCTTTCCTAGACAAGCATTTTTCTTTAGCTCCTTCTCTGCCTTCACCTCTCTCTCTCTCTCTCTCTCTCTCTCTCTCTCTCTCTCTCTCTCTCTCTCTCTCTCTCTCTCTCTCTCTCTCTCTCTCTCTCTCTCTCTCTCTCTCTTTCTGTCTATTTCTCTCTCCATCAGTCCCCTTTTTCACCATTATAAATATATTACCTTTCTTTTTCTTCCAGTTCTTAAATTCCTTGTTCCCTCATATATTTCTCTCATTTTTCTAACCTACGAGTAATATTCCCCTCCCACTCCTAGCTTTAACAAACACACACACACACACACACACACACACACACACACACACACACACACACACACACACACACACACACACACACAGATGGGCGCAGAGGCAAGGCTTGGGTGTCTACAACTTTAAGCAGGAAAAAACTTGGCTGCGTTGTGTTATGTGGGGCTCGAGGGTACACTGCATGGCCTCACATACATCCGCTTAGTCACATACCCGCACACACACACACACACACACACACACACA
>JAPQNM010000017.1:1881678-1891678 GCA_029783475.1 Metacarcinus magister | reverse complement strand
AAGCACCTAGAACATACTAGGGTAGTTGTACCCTTCCTTTCCCAGTGACCACCCTCCAGTCTTGCTATTCTTCATAAAGGTGATGGTCAGTTTGATAGCGACGAGGCCTTCCTAACGCCAACCAATTGCTAAGAGGTATGGTAAGACGACAGCAGTACCTGGCAAGTATCAGCTGGGCTCTCCACTCCCTCCCCCATTCCCGCCCTCGCTACTCTCCGCTAAAGCTGAGGCAGCAACGTGAGGCGGCCCTGTAATATTCGGTTCCCTTTAATTTCCTGAAAGTGGTTGGGCGAACGCCTGACCCAACGTCCTTGACACTATTGTAATTACGAATGCATTACACATAAAACAGGTATAATCATTACCTGTGCGATACACCTGCGCATTTGTTGCCAGCCTTGCACATCTGTTAACTGATACTGTACGTTAGATTTGATTCACTCGCTAAGTGTACCTGTCATGAGCGTAATCAACCTGAGCCGGTGTATGGTGTATCACTATCTTGTATATTTGTCTAGGGTAATCCATGTGTGTCGTGCAGCTCAAGGCGTGACATGAGTCTTCTGTGGCGCCTGCCATATCAAGCTATTATGTTCCTGTTGCTTACGACCGAGCTGCTTGTCTTCCCACTAGATCAAAGAAAACCTATTTTTAATAAAAAAGCAAGAGTGAACAAGAGAGAGAGAGAGAGAGAGAGAGAGAGAGAGAGAGAGAGAGAGAGAGAGAGAGAGAGAGAGAGAGAGAGAGAGAGAGAGAGAGAGAGAGAGAGAGAGAGAGAGAGAGAGAGAGAGAACAAATACAATAGGCATAAGAGTACAGTAACATATAATTATGATGGAGGAAAGTAGACATTACAAAAAAGAAATAAGAAGAGTCAAGAATAAGACAAATGTTAATATACTGCGACAACTAAGAGAAAACAAATATAAAGACCCGAAGACATACTAGAAGATTTTAAAATGTGATCAAGTAAACAAGGGTAATGAGAATCCACTCGACAAATTATGTGTCCATTTTAAATTGCTTTTTGCAGAAGGCGACGATGGCATAAATGAAAACCAAAACTACGAAATAAGCAGTGATGCTATCTTGCCCGTACTTAATAACTCTATAACTCATGCTGAAATAAAAAGGTGTATTAGTAAATAAAAAAATGTTGAATCACCTGGTAGTGACAACATTATAAATTAATATATTAAATGTACTAAAGATATACTTTGTCCTTTATATGTTAAAGTAATTAATGAGATTCTAGATACTGGTGTTTTCCCGACAGAATGGCTAACTAGAGTTATTGTGCCTCTTTATAAAAAACAAGGCAGACGTTAACGATACAAATGATTATAGAGGAATTACCCTATTAAGCTGTATGGGGAAACTATTTACTTACATCTTAAACGTCTAAAACAGTAATCCGACGATAGTCATACCATTAATGAAACGCAGGCAGGGAGGCGTTAGCCTAGTGGCTAGCGGTCGGGCAGACGAGTTCAGGGTCCCGAGTTTGAATCCCACCACGGGCTGGCCGCTTTTCTTTGGTAAAACCACCGAGTGGCCAAAGATCACCCACATGCTACCATAACTCTATCCTCGACAGGACTACAAAGTTATATGCACGAGGAGCTTCCGCTGGCAGCATGAGCCTCTCAACAAGAAACGTGGCGCCACTTAAAAAATCTAACCCGCGCTACTAACATCTAACGCCTTCATTAAGCCTACCGGCGCCACAGGTTAAGGGAAAAAAAATAATAAATAAAAAGACTTTCGATAGGAATATTCTACTCACGCCCATATATTTTTTTTACTTAAGTGTGTTGTTGACTTGTTTCAGTGGAAAAAGAGAAAACTGTTTTGCTTATTTGTTAACTACAAAAAAGCTTTAGATGTGGTGTGGAGATAGGGTTTATGGTAAAAACTTGTAAGAAATAATGTTAATAGAAAAATACTTAATGTCATGTGTAGTCTGTACAATAATGTAAAGTGTTGTGTAATGGTAGAGCAACATATGTATGATGCTTTTATGTGTAATATGGGTGTGAAGCAAGGTGAAAAGCTATCCCCATTACTGTTTCCTTCTTATGTTAATGACATACAAGAACAACTTATTGAGCATAACTGTAGTTACTTAAACTTTAATGATGATCTTGTAAATGCCTGTTTAAAACTACTGGTGTTGATGTACGCAGACGATACGATCCATTTGTCTGATAGTGAACAAAACATGAAACAAGCTTTGATAGCTCTTTATGGTTGGTGGGGAGGCTAGCGGTCGGGCATACCAGCTCAGGGTCCCGCGTTCGAGCCTCGGCACGGGCTGGCCACTTTTCTTCGTTACTACCGCCGAGTGGCCTAAGATCACCCACATGCTGCCATAACACCATCCTCGCCGGGACTGCAACGTTATATGCGCGAGGAGCTTCCGCTGGCAGCATGAGCCTATCAATAAGAAGAAACAAGGCGTCACTTAAAAAATCTAACCCGCGCTACTAACGGGCGGAGGCCAACCATCTAAGGTCTCCCTGAAGCCTACCGGCTAGCGGTCGGGCATACCAGCTCAGGGTCCCGCGTTCGAGCCTCGGCACGGGCTGGCCACTTTTCTTCGTTACTACCGCCGAGTGGCCTAAGATCACCCACATGCTGCCATAACACCATCCTCGCCGGGACTGCAACGTTATATGCGCGAGGAGCTTCCGCTGGCAGCATGAGCCTATCAATAAGAAGAAACAAGGCGTCACTTAAAAAATCTAACCCGCGCTACTAACGGGCGGAGGCCAACCATCTAAGGTCTCCCTGAAGCCTACCGGCGCCATGGGTAAAAAGAAAAGAAAAGAAAAGAAAAGAGAAAACTGTTGTAAAACTAAGATAGTTGTGTTCAGTAGAGGTAAAGTTAGTCAGAAGTTATCGGTTTCAGTTTGGTGAAGAGGAAATAGAGGTAGTTAGGGAGTATAATTACCTGGGCATATTGTTTAGTTATAACGGTAGATTTAGGAAAGGGAAGTTAGAACTTAAGGAACAAGCAACTCGGGCCATGTACGCATAAATTAGTACTTTTCGTAAATATGATTTGCCAGTTGATATACAAATTCAAATGTACGCATGTGAAATATGGGGTAGTTACATTGTAAGAGAAATGGAATTGTTACAGATTAAGTTTTACAAGCATGTGTTGTATGTACATAGATATACAAGCACGGATAAAGAAAATATATATATATATACACACACACACACACACACACACACACACACACACACACACACACACACACACACACTCACACACATATACACACACACACACACACACACACATACACACACACATACACACACACACACACACACACACACACACACACACACACACACCAAAAAACATTAACTATCCACAATATTCTTGTAGACGACACTCAAAGGACTTCTTTTAAACATTCATGACCATTCTTCCTCTTGCTCCTCTTCCTCCTCCTGAGGCAAGCGAGTAGTCTTTGTGGCATTTTCAAGACCCTGTGGGAGCAAACTCCCAATGCTGGAGGCATCTAACACAGCAGTATCTTTTTCCATACACATTCTTTATTCAATTAAATTCATGGTCACACCTTTACTGAATTTCGAGAGCACTTATTTATGTACTTTGCCTAAATATTTAATCTGCATAAACTTGTAACAATGTCTTCTATGCTCAAGTAATGTGAGAGAATCCCCGTCATGTTTGCCCGTCAGTAGTTTCATAAATCACCGATCTGTAGATTATTCATCCATTCAGAAAGATCTCATCAGTATGGAAACGTAATACAAGAAGAAAACATGTTTAGAAAAGAATGTTATGACCTAAAATAAATTCGACGTTTTAAAGGAATTTGTTGTTGCCAACATGGAAGTGATTCCATCATCAGAGGTGGACAGGTTTTCACACCGACAAGCCCATTAACAGACGCTTCTTCTGCTTCACAGGACAAATTCGTTGCTACCATTATTGGGAGTGAATCCACCATCAGAGGTAGACAGGCCTCTCACCACACCAATACGTCGACAAACTGATATGTGTCTTACTTTACAGGATGCATCTTAGCTTGTATCACAGGAAGTGGGGAATTATGGCAAACCTGCACAATCATCAAAACAGTTGGTAACCCCCACTACTTTCAACAGGTTCCAAGTGTTTGCAGAGACCATGGAGGATGATTTCGAGACTTGACTAGTAGGGGACTCAATGATATCTTGTCAGCTGGTAGAGCTTTGTGGCTGTTTCTCATGTAGCAACAGAAAGCGTTCCTGTTATCTAGGTGCCAGACTCGATGACCTCACCGCAGTGTGTGAAGAAGTCCCATGCGAAGCAAACGCAAACACACTGTTCTGCATCTACGCGGGCACGAACGACGTCAAAAGCAACACGATTGAAGGAGCTGCTTGAAAAATATTGCCGTATGATCAAACACTACAAACTTAAAACTAACAATAATAATATTGTAATTTCCGGAATCCTATCGCGAGTCGGTGCTGATCAAATCTTCTATAACAAAACGTTCAGCACCAATAATAGACTTAAACCTCTTAACTATCAGGAGAACATCTGATTCATGAACTTGTGGAACGATATTTACTACGACACACATCTTTTTATATTCGATGGCATTGTAGTGACAACACACATACAACACGCCTACATACCAGGTGCACACACACCCAGAGCCTATAATTTCCTCCCTCGAGACCTCGGCTGAGGTCGAGATTAACGTGACCTCGCCTCACCTGACCACCAAGTCCGCGACGCCCAATATAAGCTACCCACACACACACACAGAGGTCAGTCAGTCAACCGCCAGTCTACCACCACACGCAGTCCAGGCAACACCTCCAGAGTAGCGTCTGGGAGCCCCACGTCGGGGCTCCCCAGACAACAACACATGCTCATCTTCCCTGGGCTCTGTATAGTTGTGTAGAACCAACGCTGCAGCAATAAACCAACTAAGCCACATTCGTCTGTTGTCAAACCTTTGTGTGTACATAACTCCCAAACCTCTACATTGGTGACCCCCGGAGTGACACACATTGGAATGACAGACGATCCGCCGCCCACGCCCACGCTGCCTCACGTCCCAACATGACGCGCCACCACACTCGCCGCCTCACGTGCCTGCCGCGGCCTCCTGAAGCCTGTCGCTGCCTCTGCCCCTGCCGCTGCTCAACCTGCCGCAGCCTGCCGCTGATCCAAGGTGCTGCACCTACTGCCGCTCACGCAACCGCAGCACCGCAGCCTTGCAGCCGCTTCCACCCCCAGCCTGCCGCTGATCCAAGGTGCTGCACCTACTGCCGCCCACGCAACCGCAGCACCGCAGCCTTGCAGCCTCGCACCCTTGCACCCACCCTCCAGCCTGCCGCTGATCCAAGGTGCTGCACCTACTGCCGCCCACGCAACCGCAGCACCACAGCCTTGCAGCCTCGCACCCACCCTCCAGCCTGCCGCTGATCCAAGGTGCTGCACCTACTGCTGCCCACGCAACCGCAGCACCGCAGCCTTGCAGCCGCCCCCACCCCCAGCCTGCCGCTGATCCAAGGTGCTGCACCTACTGCCGCCCACGCAACCGCAGCACCACAGCCTTGCAGCCTTGCACCCTCCGCAGCCTCGCACCCTCCGCAGCTTTGCAGCCACGCAGTCGACACTTCATGCCGCCAGGATCACTCCAAGCCGCCTCTCTCCCTCACCAAAACAATAATTGTATATAATGTTTTCTCTATGTACTATGTAATATTTTTTCTTTGTGGGGGATGGGGGGTGATGTAGTGACAACACACATACAACACGCCTACATACCAGGTGCACACACACCCAGAGCCTATAATTTCCTCCCTCGAGACCTCGGCTGAGGTCGAGATTAACGTGACCTCACCTCACCTGACCACCAGGTCCGCGACGCCCAATATAAGCTACCCACACACACACACAGAGGTCAGTCAGTCAACCACCAGTCTACCACCACACACAGTCCAGGCAACACCTCCAGAGTAGCGTCTGGGAGCCCCACGTCGGGGCTCCCCAGACAACAACACACGCTCACCTTCCCTGGGCTCTGTATAGTTGTGTACAACCAACGCTGCAGCAATAAACCAACTAAGCCACATTCGTCTGTTGTCAAGCCTTTGTGTGTACATAACTCCCAAACCTCTACAGCATATACTTAAACTCTATACGGACAATTCGTTTTGAAGGACTGCTTTGCAATCGGGTGTCCCTTCATAAGTCCAAAAATGCCTATAGAAATTGATCATGCCATCTCTGAAAAAATTATCGAAACAAGTGGTCGCTGTCAGGCGAGTTTAAGTTACCTGTGACTAGATTGGGCGATTCACTTCATTTTCATTCAGGGCGTGACCTGTATACGAAATTACTTGAGAGTTACTTACACTAATATGTAAATTAACCAACGCTAGGTAATATTATCATTGATCTAATAAAAATCTTTGAAATATTTAAAGGATTTGACAGAAGATTACTTCACAGTCGATCAACAAGAAGACAAAACAGTATCAAGATATCAGTAAAAGATTTTGGACAAATGAAGCTAAACACTTCTCCAATAGGTTCGTTAACATCTGGAATTATCTGCCTTCCAATGTTGTTGATGGTATAACACTTACATCTATCAAGAACAGACTAGACAACCACTTTGACTCTAATCCTTAACTGTTCTATCATTCTTTATCGCAAACAAATTTAATCAAGTTATGGTTATATTTATGAAATGTCATTTGTTACTGGTGATCTGGCATCACATGTTATCGCTTGGATAGAGTACTAAAAGTGATAGTCCTTATCTTATTCATATAAAAGAAATTCCATGTTTTTTTTTTCAGATACAGGTTTTTTTTCTTTTTATTCCTTCCCTTCCAGCCTCGACTGGCGAGAGTGGTGGGTGGGGAGGAGCCTTCGCCTTTACGATTTTGTGCCTCACTTCTGAGCAGATAGTATAGTTTATCTCAAACAACCTCGTAAGGGCCAATATGTCTGTTATTATTTGTTCCTCCTCCTCCTCCTCCTCCTTCTCCTCTTCCTCTTCCCCCTTTTCTTTCTCCTCATCCTCCTCCTCCTCCTCTGCCTTGTCCTCCTCCACTCTGTTTTCCTCTACCTCATCTATCTCCAACATGTTTATCCAAAGTTATTTACCTCCACCTTGTCTTCCTCCACCCTATCTCTCTCCACCTCCTTCCATCCTGCCTCCCTCCACCTTATCTCCTTCCATTCATCTTTTATTTTATTTTCCTCCACCTTGTTTCCCTCTATCTTCCTCCAACTTCTCTTCCATCATGTAACTTTTTTTCTGTCTTTTTCTCGCCCATCCGGCATTCCTTTCCTTTCAGTCTTCCTATTTCCCCTTCCTTCACCTTTTCCCTGTTTCATCCCTTCTCTCACCTTCTACCTTCCCACCCTTCCCTCTCATAACCCTACAAATCATCTGGGTTCTTTTCTAACCCTTCATCCTAAATTTTCTTTCACCTTACAAGTACCACCTTTCACCTTTGTTCTACCCTCCATCCTTCCTTTCTCCTCTGTGTGGTGAGATAAGAAATAGCCCCGTAAACCACAGGGAGGGAATTGGTTCAAGGCCCACGTTTCTCCGCGCCAATGTCACTACTCTTTGCATCTGTCACCTTCCACAAACCATCAGTCCTTGTCCTGCTTAGTATGTGGAACAGAAAAAACGTGGATCTCAAGTATTTTCTATAGGATAGGATGAAGTTGCTTTCAAGAGCCAGTCTCCGTGGTTTCCCTCAATGCCTTAAACCCTCAGCTTCACCTTAGTTAGCTTGTGAAATAGAGAATTTATATTATTTTCATTTGGATTGTAATAAGTATCATAAAGTAAGTAAGGATTTTAATGAAGAGACTGTACGCCAGCCTTACATACGCACACAGGCACACAAAAATTCAAGAGGTTTAAGAGGTGCAGTTACAAAGACGTCATATGCAGTGTCTCCCTGGACTGTGCAAAGACCCGTATACACTTCATCGGATTCCATTTTGCGTCATTAAGTTATATGTGTAGTGAGAAGAAATGTGTGTGTGTGTGTGTGTGTGTGTGTGTGTGTGTGTGTGTGTGTGTGTGTGTGTGTGTGTGTGCGCGCGCGTGTGTGTGTGTGTTATTTATGGGTGGGAAAGTTGCCACACGTGAGAGAGAAGTTGAAATCGATGTGGTCACAGTGGTAGTAATGGTGGTGGTGGTGATAGTGGTGGTGATAGTGGTGGTGGTAGTGGTGGTGATAGTGGTGGTGATAGTGGTGGTGATAGTGGTGGTGATAATGGTGGTGATAGTGGTGGTGATAGTGGTGGTGATAATGGTGGTGATAGTGGTGGTGGTAGTGGTGGTGATAGTGGTAGTGATAGTGGTGGTGATAATGGTGGTGATAGTGGTGGTGATAATGGTGGTGATAGTGGTGGTGGTAGTGGTGGTGATAGAGGTGGTGATAGTGGTGGTGTTAGTGGTGGTGTTAGTGGTAGTGATAGTGGTGGTGATAGTGGTGGTGTTAGTGGTAATGATAGTGGTGGTGATAGTGGTGGTGGTAGTGGTGGTGATAGGGGTGGTGTTAGGGGTGGTGATAGGGGTGGTGATAGTGGTGGTGATAGTGGTGGTGATAGTGGTGGTGATAGTGGTGGTGTTAGTGGTGGTGATAGTGGTGGTGATAGTAGTGGTGATAGTGGTGGTGTTAGTGGTAGTGATAGTGGTGGTGATAGTGGTGGTGATAATGGTGGTGATAGTGGTGGTGTTAGTGGTGGTGATAGTGGTGGTGATAGTGGTGGTGTTAGTGGTGGTTTTAGTGGTAGTGATAGTGGTGGTGTTAGTGGTGTTGTTAGTGGTGGTGATAGTGGTAGTGATAGTGGTGGTGATAGTGGTGGTGTTAGTGGTGGTTTTAGTGGTGGTGATAGTGGTGGTGTTAGTGGTGGTGTTAGTGGTAGTGATAGTGGTGGTGATAGTGGTGGTGTTAGTGGTGGTGTTAGTGGTGGTTTTAGTGGTGGTGATAGTGGTGGTGATAGTGGTGGTTTTAGTGGTGGTGATAGTGGTGGTGATAGTGGTGGTTTTAGTGGTGGTGATAGTGGTGGTGTTAGTGGTGGTGTTAGTGGTGGTGTTAGAGGTGGTGATAGTAGTGGTGATAGTGGTGGTGTTAGTGGTGGTGTTTTGGTGGTAGTGATAGTGGTGGTGATAGTGGTGGTGTTAGTGGTGGTGTTAGTGGTGGTGTTAGTGGTAGTGATAGTGGTGGTGATAGTGGTGGTGTTAGTGGTGGTGTTAGTGGTAGTGATAGTGGTGGTGATAGTGGTGGTGATAGTGGTGGTGTTAGTGGTGGTGTTAGTGGTAGTGATAGTGGTGGTGGTAGTGGTGATAGTGACGCTGGTGCTGATGGAGGAAGAGGACGAGGACAAGAACTAAGAGGCAAAGAAGAGGAGGAGGAAGAAGAACAAGAAGAACAAGAACAAAAACAAGAAAAAGAACAAGAAAAAAAAAGTTGAAAAAGAATATGGTGATAATGATGATGAGTATGATGATGATAATGATGATGATAATGATAAGAGAAGAAAAAGAAACAGAAAGAAAGGAGGAGGAGGAGGAGTACAAAGTACAAAGGAGTACAACGGAAGAATAGACAGCAAAAGTCCTACTAGACCTATCGAGGCTGTGGTTACATTCTGCTACTTTAGTATCTACTAGATA
This sequence comes from Metacarcinus magister, assembly GCA_029783475.1. Lineage (NCBI taxonomy): Eukaryota > Metazoa > Arthropoda > Malacostraca > Decapoda > Cancridae > Metacarcinus > Metacarcinus magister. The sequence continues at coordinate 1,881,974 of JAPQNM010000017.1, read as the reverse complement.
GAGACAAAAGGTCAGTTAAGGGAAAGGCTCCTCCCCACCCACCCCTCCCTCCATCCGAAGCAGGCCAGAAGAGGAAGCGATACTATGTAGTATGTAGTATGTAGTAGTAGTAGGAGGAAGAGAGATGCTTCTATCGTCTCTCACTGTAGCTCAGGCCTTGCAAATAATTAGTTTAGTATGGAGGAAAAGTGTGTTTCAGGCCCTTAGGAGACGATGCGCGGCGACCTCATACACCTGCTCACGTGCTCTTCTCTCTCTCTCTCTCTCTCTCTCTCTCTCTCTCTCTCTCTCTCTCT
>JAPQNM010000017.1:1866678-1874178 GCA_029783475.1 Metacarcinus magister | reverse complement strand
TTATCGGACTCATTTATAGACCACCAACACACAATATTAATAGCAATAGAAAATTATACCATCAAATAATTGAAGTAGGTAATTCATTTGAAAACGTTATTTTTGGAGACTTTAATCTTCCTGTCAATTCATGGGGAAATCATATAAAATCACATATGGGTACGACTTAATAATATCTTGTTAGAGAGTGGTCAAAGTCAACACGTTAACAAACCCACGAGAGGTGACAATATACTTGACCTTGTATTTTCAACAAACAATAGTCTAGTAAGTAAAGTTACTACGGGCCCAGAATTCGGAACTAGTGATCATAAATTGTCACTTTCAATATAAAACTCGAGGTCTACAAAGAAATTGTGAGCGAAGAACTTATCTACATATATCGCAAAGGTAACTTCGAAAAATTAAGGAAAATTTTGTCAGATACTGATTGGAGCATAGTAGAAAACGAAACCGATATAAATTAATCAAAATTTTATAACATTTTAAATGGGATCGTTAAATTATGCGTTCCAGTTTATAAAAAAAACATTCACATAAAAATAACAAACCAAAGTGGTGGAATAGCCAAATTCAATCAAGATTATTACAAAAAAAACGCGCACACGATAAATATTTGTTATCACGAAGCGAAAATGATAAGATCGAATATGAAAGATTTAGACACGAAACAAAAAAGATGATTAGACAAAGTAAAAAAGATCTCGAAATATACATTGCAAATAAAACTAAATCTAATCCCAAAGAATTTTACAGTTACGTACATAATAAAAAAAGTTATCACATCAAAATTTGACCCACTTTGTTTTGAAAATGGTGAAGTAACAAATAACGAACTAGAAATGGCTGAAGCATTAAATGACTACTTTGCATCCGTTTTTACCGTTGAAGACACTTATGAAATCTAAGACATAATACCAGCTCAACCTAATTTAATTACATTAAGCAATTGAAACTTTACTGAAGATGTAATAACTAAAGCACTTGATAAGATTGGAGTAAATAAAACCCCCGGTCCTGATTATATTGCACCGAGAATTTTAAGAGGCAAAGTATCAAATCACCAAACCACTTACGACGCTATTCAATAAATCCTTAAATTCTGGAAGAGTGCTAGACATTGGCAAATGTTACGCCCATACAAAAAAGGGGAGACAAAGCGCTACCAAATAATTACAGACCAATCAGCCTCACATTCGTAGTCTGTAAACTAATGGAAACTCTGTCACGTGATAAAATAGTGAATTTCCTAGAAGAAAATATTTGGATTAAAAATGCTCAACATGGCTTTCACCCCAAACGTTCATGTCTAACAAATCTGCTCGACTTTTATAATGACGTAATCAACAATTATGACGAGACATAAACGGTAAATATCATTTATCTTGATTTCCAAAAAGTGTTCGACAAAGTTCTCCATAAACGAAATTAGAATCACACGGCATAGCTGGGAAAATTCTTAAATGGCTTGGAGACTGGCTTTCCGAGAGAAAACAGCGTGTTGTGATAACTGGCGAGACGTTATAAGCGGTGTGCCACAGGGTTCAGTACTAGGCCCCGTTCTATTTTCTAATTGATGTCAATGATATTGATGAAGGCCTCATTTATGATATCAAAATTTGCCGACGAAACGAAAATCACAAATAAAGTAACTACAAACGCCGAAAAAATGCAATTACAATCCAACCTCGACATCTTAGTCAGTTGGTCAGAAAAGTGGCAAATTAAATTCAATGTTGATAAATGTAAAGTTTTGCATATCGGAAACAATAATGATTACACAAATTATACAATGAATGGCTCCGAACTTTTCAAAGTTAACCATGAAAAAGAATTAGGGGTAACTATTAGTAACGACCTTAAACCTAGTAAACATTGTTCAGATGCTATTAAGACAGCTAACAAACTGGTTGGCTTCATCGGTAAAACTTTTGAGTATAAATTTGATAAAGTTATCCTCTCACTATTCAATTCACTTGTACGCCTTCATCTAGAATATTGCATTCAGTTCTGGTCACCATATTATAAAAAAAAATATATATTAATAAGCTGGAGAAAATACGAAGTTACTAAAATAATCCCAAGACTGCGAAACAAGTCTTACGAAGAATGACTTAAGGAGCTGAACTTATTCAGTTTATCCAAACGTAGGCTACGAGGGGACCTAATTGAGGTATTTAAAATTTTTCATGGCTCTGACAGTATCAACATTAATGACTATGTAACTATCGATCTCACAAGCACCACTCATAACAATGGCTTCAAGATCATTGGTAAGCGTTTTAAATCGAATGAAGCGCAGCACTTTTTCTTCAGTAGAATCCTGAATATTTGGAATTATCTCCCAGCACAAATAGTTTACAGTATCACAATTGAATCATTTAAGTAGAAACTCGATAAGTACTTAGCATCTGTCTACCATATTGAGTATTTCATTCCTGTGTATTTTTTTTCTTTCTTAGAAATACATGTAGATTATTCTTGTTTTTTTTCACTCTCCTATATAAATTCCATGATAGTTTGTCTATACTACATGGTATCACTTCCTCTTCTGGCCAGCTCCGACTGGAGGGTAGGGTGCGTGGAGAGGAACCTTCCACTTTGCTGTTGTTTTGTCTCTATCAAGTAGATACTATAGTAATAGTGTAGCCACACGGACAGCTTCGTTAGGTCCAGTAGGACTGTTGCTGTTTGTTCTTCCTTTGTACTCCTTTGTACTCCTCTGTCTCCTCCTCCTCCTCCTCCTCCTTTTATAGTTTTGTTAAGAGTAAAAAAGCCCTTACCTGCAATATCGGTCCACTTACTAAAGGACATGGACATCACACAAATGACGAAAACGAAATGGCTACAATCCTTAATAACTTTTTTGCATCCGTATTTACAGAAGAGGATTGTTCATCGTTTCAGCCACTTGAGATTAGAGGGACCGTAAACTTCATAAATGATATACTCATAGTAGAAAATGACGTTTTGCAAAAAATCGATAAGATGAAAACAAATAAAACCCCTGGACCAGATAAAATTTCCCCGAGAATCTTGAAAGAGGTCAAGCACCAGATCAGTAAACCGCTTACAATCTTATTCAATAAATCCTTAAGAGATGGTAAAGTTCCATCAGATTGGAAACGTGCAAATGTAACACCAATCTTCAAAAAGGGGGACAAGTCACAACCCGGAAATTATAGGCCAATCAGTCTGACATCAGTTGTATGTAAATTAATGGAGACAATCATTCGTGACAATGTGGTGAAATTCCTTGAACACAACGATATAATAAAACCCTCACAGCATGGTTTTCGTAATAAACGTTCATGTTTAACTAACTTATTAGACTTCTTCCACAATGTTTTTGACGCGTACGATGAAAGCAGATCAGTAGATGTCATATATCTGGATTTTCAAAAGGCCTTTGATAAAGTACCTCATCAACGATTGCTTAATAAACTAATGACTCGTGGTATCTCTGGTAGCATTTACAATTGGCTTCTGGACTGGCTCTCTGAACGTAAGCAGAGAGTAGTCTTAAACGGTGTCTCCTCTCAATGGTTAAACGTAAAAAGTGGCGTACCACAAGGCTCAGTGCTTGGTCCTGTCTTATTCTTGATATATGTTAATGACAGATGATGGGATCACCTGCAAAATATCGAAATTCGCTGACGATACGAAAATTCTCAGCAAAGTAACTACGACAATTGACAGAGAAGTCTTACAATCAGACCTAGATCGACTAACGTCTTGGGCCAATAAATGGCAAATGAAATTTAACGTTGAAAAATGCAAGGTACTACACATCGGAAGAAATAATGATCACGTTCAGTACTCAATGAATGGTAAATCACTTTCTACAGTAAACAAAGAAAAAGATCTGGGAATCACAATATCAAACGATTTAAAGCCCAGTCAACATTGCTCAGAGGAAGTTAAAACTGCTAACAGATTGGTCGGCTTTATTGGGCGTACTTTCGAAAATAAATCAGAAAAAGTCATATTAAAACTGCATAATTCACTAGTACGACCCCATCTTGAGTATTGCGTACAGTTTTGGTCCCCATATTACAGAAAGGACATTGACAAACTGGAAAGAGTCCAGCGAAGAATAACAAAAATAATTCCAAGACTGAAAAATAAACCTTATGAAGAAAGACTTAAAGAACTAAACTTATTCAGCCTAGATAAACGAAGGATGCGAGGGGATTTAATTGAAATGTTCAAGATAATCAAAGGATTCGATAATTTCAATGCAGAAGATTAAATTACTTTTGATCGATCAAATATAACAAGAAGACGTCATTCTTTTAAGATTACTGGTAAAAGATTCACATCAAACGAAGCCAAGCACTTCTTTTTCAATCGGATCGTTAACGTTTGGAACTCCCTGCCCGCCAATGTCGTCGACAGTAAAAACAATTACTACGTTCAAAAATAGACTTGACAAATATTTAGAAGCCAATCCACAACTAAAATACTATCCGTTAACGTAGCAAACTTTGAGTAAGTTCATCCTGATGTATCTAATTTACGAAATGTCGATTCAAAAGACGTCGCTAGTGGCCTGACATCGCTTGCCAGGAAGTAGTGGAAGCAGTAGTGGTAGTGACAGTCTGGTCTTGGTTGGCCTTCCTTTCCCTGCCAACCATGGCTGGGGAGAGAAGCCTTCACCTTTACTATCCTGTATCCTTCACTCTAGAGTAGATAGTGTACTCACAAACAGCCTCGTAAGGGCCAGCAGGTCTGTTGTTGTTTGTTCTTCCTATGTGTTCCTATGTGTTCCTCCTCCTACTTCTCCTCCTCCTCCTCCTCCTCCTCCTCCTCCTCCTCCTCCTCCTCCTCCTCCTCCTCCTCCTCCTCCTCCTCCTCCCTACTCTCTTCTTTCTTCTCCCCATCCTCTTCTTTCTCTTCCCCACCTCCTCTAAAATCACACATGGGTCACGACTTATATAATAATGTGTGTGAGATGCTTTAAGTCAACATGTTAATAACTCCCGAGAGGTGACAGCACACTAGAACTAGACCTTATATTTCATACAAACGAGTCTAATAAGTAACGTTAATACTGGCCCAGAATCCGAAAGCAGTGATCATAAAATTGTCTCTTTTAATGTAAACCTCTAGGTTTATAAAGACATCGTGAGCGAAGAACTTATATATATATATATATATATATATATATATATATATATATATATATATATATATGTATATATATATATATATATATATATATATATATATATATATGTGTATATATATATATATATATATATATATATATATATATATATATATATATATATATATGTATATATATATATATATATATATATATATATATATATATGTATATATATATATATATATATATATATATGTGTATATATATATATATATATATATATATATATATATATATATATATATATATATGTATATATATATATATATATATATATATATATGTGTGTATATATATATATATATATATATATATATATATATATATATGTATATATATACATATATATATATATATATATATATATATATATATATATCGCTAAGGTAATTTTGAAAAAATTTGGAAAATTTTGGCAGATACTGATTCGAGCGTAATAGCGGACAACACTGATATAAACTAATCATTGGCAAGATTCTATAACATCTTAAATGAGATATTTACGTTATGCATTCCAGTTTGGAAAAGACGTTCACATAAAAGTAACAAACTCAAGTGGTGAAATTGTCAAAATGAGGCAGGATTATTTCATACTAAAACGAACTCAGTAAATATCTATCAACACAAAACGAAAACGATTAGATAAAATACGAAAGACTTAGACGCAAAACAAAAAAGATGATTAGAGAAAGTAAGAGAGATTTCGAAATTAATATTGCAAATAAAACTAGGTCCAGCCCCAAAGAATTTTACAGCTTCCTACGTCAAAGAAGAAAAAAAAAGTTATCAGCAAAAATTAGCCCACTTCGCCTAGAAAATGGTAAAGTAACAAATACATAATCAGAAATAACCGAAGTATTAAATGACTATATTACATACGTTTTTACTATTGAATACACATATGAAATCCGAAAAGTAATCCCAGCTCAACCTAATTTTTATTCTATTAAGCGATTGTGACTCTACTGAGGACGCAGTAACTAAAGCACTTGATAAGATTAAAGCAAACAAAAATCTTGGTCCTCATTATTTTGCAGGGGAAATTTTTAAATAGCTAAAGTATTGAATCAGCAAACTGCAAACCTCGTACTATATTATTCCATAAATCCATAAATTCTGGAGTAATCGCAGACATTTGGAAATTGGCAAATGTTACTCCCAAACAAACAAAATGGAGACCAAACGTTACTGAATAAGTATAGCCCAATCAGTCTCATATTCGTACTTGGTAAATTAATGGAAATTATAATACGTGATGAATTAGTGAGTTGCCTAAAAGAAAATATAATGATTAATAACACTCAACATGGCTTTCATAACAAACGCTCTTGCTTAATGAATCTCCTTGACTTTTTTAACGATGTATTCAGCATTTATGGCGAGACAAAAGTGGTAGATATAATTCATCTTGGCTTTTAAAAAACGTTCAACAAAGTTTCCCATACACTATTACTAAAAAAAAATAAGAGTCATATGGCATAGCTGGGAAAATTGAGAAGTGGCTTCAAGACTGGTTTTCCGAGTGAAAACAATAAACGGTAAATCATCTAAATGGCGAGACGTTAGAAGCGGTGTGCCACAAGGCTCAGTACTTGACCAAAATTTTTTTTCTAATTTATATAAATTATATTAATGAAAGCCTCACCTGTAAGATATCAAAATTTGCCCACGATACAAAAATCACAGGTATAGTAACTAAAACCGACGAAAAAATACAACTGCAATCCAGCCTCGACAACTTAGTCAGTTGATCAAAAAGATGGCAGATGAAATTTAATGTTGATAAACAATAATCAATACACAAAGGATACAATGAATGGCTCCAAACTTTCCAAACTTAGCCATGAAAAATACTTAGGAGTAACAATTAGTAATGACCTCAAACCAAGTAAACATTGTTCAGATGTTGTTAAGAATGCTAACAGACTAGTCGGCTTCATCAGAAGAACTTTTGAGTACAAATTTGAAAAAGTTATCCTAACACTATTTAATGCACTTATACGCCCTCATCTAGAATATTGTATTCAGTTCTGATGACCATACTATAAAAAAAGATATTGATAAGCTGGAGAGAATACAAAGAAGAGTTACTAAAATTATCTCAAAATTGTAAAACAGGTCTTACGAAGAACGACAAAAGGAGCTTATTCAGTTTATCCAAACGTAGCCTACGAGGGGACCTAATTGAGGTATTTAAAATTTTCCATGGCTTTGACAATATTAACATAAATGACTCTATAACTACCGATCTCACAAGCACTACTCGAAGCAATGGCTTCAAAACATTGGTAAGCGTTTTAGATCAAAGCAAGCGAAGCACTTTTTCT